>LQRL01149650.1:13294-55404 GCA_001703475.1 Hydroides elegans | reverse complement strand
CAGAAATTATGTTATAGTATATTATATTATATTTATTATAATTTGTTTTTATGAATACACAATCAGTTGACGAGATTTGAATTAACAATATATCAAGTAGAGGAAACAATTTGCAATAAATACTTGTGCATATGAATGGTGACTAATTTGGTTGATTTTTCGTTTTAAATATATATATATAAAGATACATACAAATATCGTTTTTATCGCGTGTTTTAATAAGGGCATTTTTGCGTTCAGTTTGTTTGCCATTGACTGATGCAAGTAATACATGGTGTTAACAGGGGTTGGGAAGAAAAAACCTCATCACAAAAACATTGTCGACAATATTTAGCTATGCACTGTTTCCTAACAACCCCTTCGCTATTTCGCGTCACCATTGTATGCATTGGACCAATGCCAGTGATTATTAGAGAGAAACACAGTTCGACTGGTTTTAGCAGGCATAAATATACACTGGTAATTTACACTGGTTTTCAAATTTAATTTCTTAATTTGGGGTCTCGACTTCTTTACGTCCAACTTTGTGACATCAGGTCCAACAGCAACTGACAGTGTAAATTTATGCATGGCGTTGTATAATAAAATATTGATGCGTTAAACAACCCCTAAAAGTTTACAAATAAGCAGTCGATGTGCACCTAAAGCATAAACAAACCACAAGCATCAACCACATTTTATTTAATATTAATTTAGTTAATATTATTAAAATTAGCATGTTTTATCTCAAATCTCTGAAAAAAAAACAACATTAAAACTAGTGGCGGATATTTAGTCTTACACTCCTAAGACTATTCGTCTTGTACTTGTAGTTTGCATTGGACTGATGCCAGTATTGAAAAGAAGCTTTTAACGTTTAGTGGGCATGCATACATACATACGCTTTTAATTTAGGTTTCGGTCCTCCTTAGTTTTATCAGGGGCAATAATAGAAGATAAGTCCTTTTGCAAATTATTTATTATATCAATTTAATATATTATATAAAGCAACCTTCTTATTGAAATAAATCAATTCAATGTCACATTTTGGTCAATCATCAACCTAGCTTTTAGTCGGCAAAAAAGTTGATTAACTCAATGTACTGCAAACATAAATGCCCAATGGAAGACACATAAACCATGTTGAAATTTTTCGCCAGGTTACATTTGTCTAGGAAATGGAGGATAACATATTATGTTCTGATCTTATTCGTCTTATAATTATCTATATACTTATACATCTAACCTTGTTCTACTAGTACATGCTATCCATATGACTATTGCTATATTCGTTTACAAATTAATAAACTATGTTAATGCATATTCATCGGCTTCGTGTGTATCATGTTTAGATTTGGTAATACACCGTCATCCTTGGTTTATATCCTAGACTTATATATACTTGTTCAATGAAACGAAAAAGGCAAAGCAGTGATGACGACAAATGTACCAACTTATTTGTCTCAGATCAAGATTACTTTATGCATAAACCCCTAAACGCGTATGAAATAAAGAAAAAACCGCTTCTTAATATTGGTGTTAAGCAGGACCAAAACATAATATCCTTTCGTCTCGCTACGTTCATGCGTTCATTGAAACATTGAGACACGTTTTATATTCAAGAGTTAGAATATCATCTTTTAATGTTGTTTTTCATATAAAGCATTTGTATATAATAATAGTTGAATCAACTATAATTATTTTGAAATATGTATTTTAAATTCAACAATGAAAAATCCTTAACCAGACAACACACATACAATTTGCTCATAGCTATAATACATTTTTGTGTATCCTGGGTCGGGCTCCCGATTCTTGTATAATACAAATGTATATGACTTAATATTTGAAGTCCTATTGAGTTATGCAAAATTCTACGTTTGAAAAAAAGCTTGTTCGCATAATTAAGGCGCTGTTTGTGGTTACCATTACGGACCGAGAAATTCAACAGCGGACAACGACGCAGCTACGCAGTAGACCAATGATAGAGAACATGAAGGAACAATGCATCGAACATGAAGGTTTATGTATACGACCATTTTCATTGTATTTTGTCTGATATTTCCAGCTAAAATAGGTGGGATCTAACTGCGTCATCCAGGATTCAGTTATATGCCCAAAAACAATAATGATACGAACATTGAGTATATGCTATCGGTAAGTATATGTCATAACGTTACATAATCAGGTACTTATGTGATTTATGACTGTCATTAACAATTCTCCTCTGACACTCTGAGTTTCACCGAGACAATTCTCAAACACTCCAAGGTCCCATTTGAGGTATGAACTTCGCCATTATCTTTCATAATCGTTATTACACGATGATAGTATTTCGTCGTCGCCGTTGGTCGTCACGGCAACGCCACCGGCCATAACAACCATCTCGTCTGACTTCACTCCGGGGTCAGTTGGAGGTTGCGACACGGCAACACTTGATCCGGTTGTTCTGGGTCAGGCGCTTATGCAAGGTTGGTTGGGTAATTGAACGAGATGATGGGACTGTGTTTGTTGTGGGAAAATTGTTTCATAATCGTAGGTCTTATATGAACCGTGTGCAATTTATTCATCGGTAATGAATTCATCGATCTGTATCAAAGGAAGAATGCTATATATTGGAAAAGGGGTTGTCTTTGAAAAATAAGAGGATGTTTATATTGATATATTTTATTTGCATTTCCATTTATCATATAATCAATGTAACCATAAATATATATGTAAATTTTTGTTTGTCTCACTGTTAAATTAGTGATTTCTTTTCCTGCATTTTAAGCTGGTTTGACCGCAACCACTGTGACGGAAACAGCATTGGGCGATCACCATGGTATCACCGCGGCAAGCAGTGATGCCATTACAATAAAACGAGACCAACCCTTAGTCATTGATCAATCAGCGCTAGCCAACATAGCAACAGGTAATGTATCGCACTGTTTACATTCGTCTAGAAAAGGGAGGATATCACATTGTGTTCCGATCTTATTTGCCTCATGCTAACCTCTTATACTTTTACATTCAATCGTATTCATGCTAGTCATTGGAGTGTTGTTATTTTCGTTTATAAATTAAACAGGAATATGTTTGTGCATATTTATCGGCTTCATGTGTATCGTGCATTAATTTGGTAATACACCGTCATCCTTTGCTTATATCGTAGAGCCAATTATTTTTGTTCAATGAAACGAAAAAGGCAAAACGGTGATGACGACAAATGTACCAAATTATTTGTCTCAGATCAAGATAACTTTATGCATAAACACCTAAACACGCATGCAAAAAGGATAAAAACTGCTTCTTAATATTGGTGTTAAGCAAGACCAAAACATAATATCCTTTCGTCTACGTTTTATATTCAAGAGGTAGAATATCATCTCTCAACGTTGTTTTTCATATATAGCATTTGTATATAATATTAGTTGAATAAACCCTAATTCTTTTGAAACATGTATTTTAAATTCAGCGATGAAAAATCCTTAACCATACAACATACACACAATTTGCTCATACCTATGTTAAATTTGAGTGTGATCTAGGTCGGTTCCCCCTATTCTTGTATAATGCAAATGTATATGATAAATATTTATAGACCTATTGAGTTATGCAATATTCAACGTTTGAAAACAGCTGGTTTGCATAATTAAAGCGCTGTGTGTGGTAACCATTACGGAACGGAAAAAATAAACAGCCGTCAATGACGCTTCTACGCAGTTGAACAGTGATATAACACATGAAGGACCATTGCATCGACCACATAAGCTCATGCAGACCATTTTCATGATCGTTTCTCAGATATTTCTGCTTAAAAATATGAGCGCCATATAACTGTTTCATTAGTGATTCAGTTCAGTGCAAAATAGACGATATTGGTAGGTGTATGTCATTGCGTTAGATAATTGGTTACTTTCACGGCAACTTTCAATAACGATTCTCCTAACTGGTTTATTTCATCAGATGACATTCTGAAATACTCCAGGGTTCCATTTCATTATAAATATGTGAATTACCGTGCATAATCGTTATTACACGATTATATAACTTCGTCTTTGCCCCTTATCGTCGCGGCAACGTCCCATGCCATAAGAACCATCGTATCAAACGTCCCGGTGGTGTCAGCTAGAGGTCATGAAAACACTTGATTTGGCTGTGGTTTGTAAGGCGTTCATGCAAGGTTGGTTAGGTAATTGAACGACATGATGGGACCTTGATGGTTGTGGCAATAGAGTGTTTTCATGATGTTATGTATGATATGAACTGTGTGCGAATCGTGAGCTAATCGGCAATCATATATTTATCGATAATGAAATCATCGAACTGCATCATAGGATGAATGCTATATATTGGAAAAGGGGTTGTATTTGAAAAATAAGAGGTTTTCCATATTGATATATTTCATTTGCATTTCCATTTATCATGTAATCAATGCAACCCATAAATACATATGCATAGTTTTGTTTGTGTCACTGTAAAATTAGTTATTTCCTTTGCTGTGTTGTAAGCTGGTTTCACGGCAATCACTGTGACGGACACCGCATTCGGCGATTACTATTGTATCACCACAGCAAGCGGTGCTGTCATCACAATACAACGAGACCAATCCTTAGTCATTGACTAATTGCTCACCAACATGGCAACAGGTGCTCTGAGTGACCCACATTTAGTTGCCCAAGAACCGCTTATATGAACTTACCCGGTCGAAATCAAGTGGCTCGACTGTGGATTTGACAAAGAATGAATTGGATCTATCGTCAGCGTCAGCGAATTTGGCGCAACAAGCGACTGCGGGACATACACACACGATAACGTTTCCTTTATTGCTAGATAGTCAGCTTAGTTCTAAAGCTACTTGGTAGCAGACACAGGGTAGAATTGTTGAGGGGGACCAGGGTATTGAGTGAATGTTCAATTGGTTGAATGTATGTCGTATTGAGGGAGACGGTTTTCTTGATTTTTGGCTTTTCATGGTATTGAAAACATTTTAGAAATGCAAAATCAAATTATTCAAGAGAAAACGAATATATATTGCATCAGTTCGCCATATGTTAATGCATTTATATATGCTTTAATATATTAATATTATACAGTTAAACTGTACATATGTTTTTGCCATAATTCGTTTATACTTTTGACAGAACGGTGTTATGAATAAAGTAAAAAATAAAATATTTGCTCAAAATCAATTTTGTGTTTTTAACGGTATTTGTCTCATTTGTAGTGCCTGCACTGAATAAAAAATAGAAAACAATCATAATTTAAGTGCGAATGAATTTATTTTCAGGAAGTACAATGCTTGATTGATTACAAAGGCTCTGACCTAATTGCATATGAGACGGAATGAAACATGGATTATATGTTTTTTAATGAGATCCAATTTTACAAACAAAAAACAATATTATGGATATGTGCCTGATACCCAAAGGCTATCTCAGTCAATTCGTTTATTGAAATAGTATCAAGTTCGAGGTGCAGCGAAGGGACCGGTACAATGTGTTATTAATATATTAAACAGATTACTTTAGCTGACTTAGTTTTCAATCCATTACTAAAATCATATTATTTTACGCTACCTAAATATAGTTACCAGATTAGTTCTTCTATCTTAGATTATGTTTATTTATCTAGAAGGATAAACAATATAAATTATAAATTACTGAACAAAAAAAGATCTTAATACGAGGCTACAATAAGCATTTGAGAATAAACGTGCACATTCGGCTTAGAAACATCAAACAGTTTATTTTTACCAGTGAATTTGTTTATTATTGCGATCAGTTTGATCCATCTACCTTCTAATAAGTAGATTCAAGTGCGATCAAATAATTCATAAAACACAAATTTTACCATCACTTCTATTTCTTCACGATCGTTATATTTAAAACCGTTTTCTTTGTATTTTCGATGTCATTCTATTACACATTCTATTAAAAAAAGTTATCCATGACTTTATATATGACACATATCGTATTTCGGTAACAAAGACGCATAACTCTGGCCTAGTTATGTTACGTTGTAGACATTGCTTTATCGCGAATACGGTTGATTTTTGTCTAGATTCCATTTATAGAATCACGCACTTGGGTCGTTGTCGTCGTCGTCGCCCGGATTGGGCATTTGGACCAGACACGCGATGATGAACCTGTTGCGTATCCCGTTTGAGCCATGCCTTTGGGATGGGTGGTTGAGCATCTGCAGCGCGCTGTGATAACTGTTCTAGTTGTACGGAGTTAGACGACTCGACATCCTGCCGCGTGGGGGAAGAGGATTGTACATTTTGGCCAGACTGACGTTGACGAATCCGATTGGTATTCCTTTCAATCCATTCCTTTGAGATGGGTGGTACTGAAACTGTAGCTCTCTCTGCTAACTGTTATAGTCGCGCTGGGTCAAATGACTCGACTTCCTGCGAACAGAACTCAGTCACTATTTCGAGAATATATCGAGTGATTTTAAGTAGTTTCTCCCTTTTGTAACAGCAGTCGCGCTTGTTCTCATCCGGTTTGTCGAGTGGGTCGTTGCAATACAAAATTTCATCACGTTTGATTGGAAAGTTAAAAGGAGTTCTAGGAGTACCGAAAAAGTTAGGCAATGTACCACTCACGAAACGCAGTTCAAGATGTTTGAATATTAGGAACGTCCACTCCAAATATCGCAACGCATAGAATTTCGAATCGAGACATAGGAATAAGAAAAAAAGAGATGTTTTCAAAATGTAGGTCGTCATGTAGTCTTCTAAATGGGAGGCGTCGAACTTGAGCATCGCTTCAAAGTGAGTTGGGTACAGGTGTCCCACCCGTATTGCTTTGGCAAATTTGAAGCCCTGTATTGCGCTGGGTGGTAGTCGCTGCAGAAGCTCGGCCTCTGCCTCGTTCACTGCCACTGGATATAAATATCCGCATCTATTTCTTAATAGATTTTGTTTGAATAATACGTAGAAATCACAGTTTGATGAAACAATACTGTAGGGCAAACGAAAGTTAGGAAAGAGCAAAGCGGGCACAAGATCGATTTTAATTTCCATGTCTTTGTAATAAGTGCCTTGCCAACTAAAGATGAGGCTAGGAACGTTATTGTCTACATAAAAGTGTGGATGGAATTTGATTTCTTTGGGAACACGTTTTTTTTCGATTAATGAGGAAATCGTATTTATGACTAATTGCTTAAGCTCACTAAGCACTTTACGATTGTATATTTGATTTTTGTCATCGCGTGGAAGGAGCTCTAATATGTTATCTGGTATATTCTTTTTTAAATCTATATGTCCGTACATGATTTCATGCTTCGATTGTGTAACATTCACATATGACCCTAACTTAATAAGCGAAATCAGAAAGTCAAATTCGTTTGGAAGCAACGGGCGCGTGTTCTCCTTTTGACTTCCGACTAGAATTGATTTAATTTCATAAATTGGGTTTCGTTTAGTTATCTCTTGTGCAACGAGGTCGATGAATTCGCAAACTACTAATTTCACATGTTCTTTTTCCTCTGTGTTTTCTAACATTTGTTTTTGTACGTTACGCATTTCATCCATTACATCGGGTGTTGTAACTGACGCGTGTGTTGTCGGCAATTTTGTTGATATTTTCTCTGTTTTGCGATACCAGTTGTTGTATTCAATATCCTTGACTGATTTGGAAGTGCATGTATGTTGATACATAATTTCTGATATGCCTTGATGTTTTTGAGATAGCCTGATAGGATCAATGTTATGTTTCCCTTGAATTCGTTTTACAAAGTCATTGGGTAAAATGTTTGAGGAATACCGTAAAACAAATTGAACTTGCTCCGGAATACCAAGACGGATTGCGTGATACAGTAATGAGCATGAACTATCGGATACTTTATTTGTTTTTACATCATAGTTCTCACAGAGTTGATTAAAATGTTCTTGTGCCCCATTCTGAAAAGCGTTTGATGTGAGTCGCCAAAGTTCATAAATTTGACAAAGAATACCTTCATTACCTGATTTGACAGCAAGGGACCACAATATATGCAATTGATTACTTTTGAAGGCGTTCCGATTTTTATTTATTAAGGATGACATTACCGATAGAAGAACTTTTGCTGTGATGAATTTATTGTTTTTCAATGATATGCTAATGCACTCCAATAAAGCGTTATTTGAATTATCCCAGTTCACATATTTGGCAAGTAAAGCAACGATTTCAGCATTTCCGTTGCCGCAAGCCTCCCTAACGCACTCACATATAAAACTCTTTCCATGTTTGCTTCCAATATCAAATGCCGGTTCAGAAGATGCAGACTGGATATGCTCAATGAAATATCGAACACAATTAAATTGGTTATAGTGACACGCTGTTTTAATAGGATTATAACCATCGCTGTCAATAGCATTGTATTTGATTAGACCATATTGTACCAACACACGTAAGCACTCAACATGCCCATGTTGACAAGCGACATGTGCAAGGGTGTCACCATCCCGATCCACGGGGTCCGTTTTTATATTATCACAGTTCAGCAGCAACTTCATGTTATCTGCTTGGCCGTATTCACATGCGACGAAGAGCGCCGTATCACCATTATCATCCTGATAGTTAATGTCGATGTCGCGTTCCAGCAGCTCCTTCATGATGGCCGATGATGGCAGGGAGGCGGCGCGGTGTAAGGAAGGATAAGCTTGACCTGGCCTTCGATTCACATGAATCCCGGGCTGCTGCAGGAGTAGACGCACCATATCCTCATTTTGTGTAGCGATTGCTGTATCTAATGGTGTGAGACCTTGGCATATTTCGTTGAGTTTTTGGCTTTGAGCTCTGTGCGTGTTGAAGCTTTCAAGTATATATTCTACCTTTTCCATTTCACCGTTATAAACGGCAGCATGAAATGGTGGTAATTGTTCATTTTCAATCATGTAACGCCGTTTGACAAAAAAAGCCATAGTACTTGTCAAATGATTTATAGCAAAATATATAGTAACTGATGATACAACGTTCATAATTAATTATGTCATTTTAAATAAAACGATTTCAATTATTTGATGCTGGCGTGCTTAATCCATTGCAGTCTATAAAATTTACAATAGGCTGTTCAACTTTGTGAAATACATCATTATTAATATATTTGTCAATACATAAAACTAAGTTTTATTATCCGCTGAGAGATTTTAACAATTCTAGTAACCATATATTTGTTTCTAATCGACATAAATAGTTGAACTATTTATTAAAACTATTATAACCTGTTATTATTAATAATACTATCCATATATGTGTTTAAGATAAATATTTATACTGTTGCTACTTGTTATTATCATTCAAGATACACACTAAGTTATGTGATTATTTTCTTCAGCTATCTGAATAAAACTGCAATTAAATTCAAATTCCGTGTATCCATTGGCAAGAAAAATATTAATTTCTCTATGCCACAATTGGCCTCTTAAAATGCCACTAATAACACTAAAATGGAGCGGAAATATGATTAATATATCGCACTGGCCCTTCAAAGCAATGCATGTTGAATATATTGATCCTTTCTATACATGCTCGCCTGCTTAATGCACGTCGGCAAATTGCTGATTAGACATTCGCCTCAATGCGTGAATAAATTACACTGCCGTATTGATCTACTAATGGAAATTGTATGTCAAATCTCTATACATATTGAGATCCATATCGTTTTAGATTAGACGTTGTGATGGATTTTTTTGGGGAAACTCCATATTGTCCAAGTCGTTTGTTATCTGCATTAAGATTTGGGACCAAAACTACATCCAATGATTAACCATTTTAGGAGGATGAGTTATTTGAGATTTACGATTTATTGTGGACATCGATAAAAGAAAATAAAAACATTTGCAAGATATGAGGTGCCTAATGTCAATTATTTCATAAATATTGATACGTTTATTGTTGGTGAAACTAAGACAATTCGTGTGTTTGAATTCTTAAGATATCATTAAAAACTGTTCTCCATGTTATAAAGACTGTTCCCAATGGTATATAGAATGGTAAAATCTGGCTATGGATATATTTTAAAAGACCTGTTTTACCAATAGTATTCAAAATTGCATTTGTATATATAAATATATAAGACAATATATAAGAAAATCACTTATAAACACACCTGGCAATCAATCGCCGGTCTACTTTAGGCGTGGGAGTCTACTACAAGATGGTCACTGGTCTACTGACAAATGCTAACCGATCTTGCAACAAAAATACTCCAAAAGCAAGGGGTCTGCAAATAATCATTTTTTAAAGCAGTAATTTATTATACGATGTTTTCTAACATTTTTCATTCGGCTCTAAGGTGGTTAATCTTTACTCTGCATTAGTCATTTTAAAGATAAAATGAACAGTTTCTAAGATTATAAAAAAAACCTCGACCCTCCTGCCGTAAAATGACATTGGCTCGGTGTTTTTCGTAGATATTACTTTAATAAGAGAATATTTCATGTATGTGTTTTATATCATTCGATTCAGAAAACAGTATTCTTAATGTTGCAACGAAACATAAGCAAATAAATTGATTAAATTTCGCATTTTATTGGGAAAACCTTTGTTGCGGCATGGTTCAAAAGGCGTATCGATCTACAACATCATGGCTGGCGATCTTGTAACCGCTTTTGCGGATTGGGTAAGGAGGTCTACTAACAAGATCTTTATATTTTATAGTTTTCTTTTAAAGACGATTTTTGTCGCGTCCCTCTTTACTTGGCCTGGTTTTCATTTTGACCTGGGAAAGTTTGACCTAGGCTGCCAACATTGGGGCCATTATGTCAATGTTGATTTGTTGGAAATCTACACTGTGCTAAAGGTATTTCTCAAATATCTAAAAGTGATTGCGCTCGCGCCTTCGGCACTCGCATCTGAGATGTTATTTCTAACTTGAAATATCGCACGCAAATGTCATTTTGCCCAAGCCTAGGGTTAGAAATATGGTAAAATAAAACACAAAGCGATGAGCAAATTATCCCATATACATTTCACGTGTTTTGAATGAACCAGATCGGTGATCAAATCATAAAATGTCGTAGACCTTATTTTGATCGTAGCCATTTCAAATCATTAATGTAGTAGACCGTTCAGCCATCAACTTTTGAAAATAAATGTAAAAAGTAGTTTTTTTAAGGATAAAATGACGTAATCCGAGTAATGAAATATCCAAATAGTTAAAACAATACGTATTCTTATTGATTGAATGCTGTCTGATTAATTGTCTGTCGGTATATTTTCTGCTTTAAGATGTCAAAAACTTATCGTCAGGTGGTGTTAATATCGAGACAAGCACCTAGTTTTTCTTTATAATCCTTTTAAAGGAACAGCATTTTCAAACATTTTATGTTACGGACAAAGGTGTGCTAGTGGATAACCGAATGCCAACAAATTAATTCATGAAACATTTTTAAAACGCCACTAAAAAGCATTTTATAAAACAATACATGTTTTTTGTACGGTAGACCGGTGACCATCTTGTAGTAGACTCCCACGCCTCAAGTAGACCGGCGATTGATTCCTCATTTTTAAAACTAGAATTTTTAAATAGTTTTTTTCTAGGCCTGTTTATTTTTAACGGGATTGATTTACAAAATATAATTCCTATGTTTTAAAATGTTAAACGACGTCGCTGTTTGACGAAGATGTAGCATTTAGAGGAGTCTCACGACATTTCAATGCGTTTATCGTCAATATCGTAAATGATTATTGACACGAACCAGATGTTGTCATTTTAATGCAACCATTTGGATTAGTATTTTTTTATCGCTAATTTTTTTGGTGTGAAACATAAGGGAACAATTGAATAAAAAAAAATACCTACATGAGAGCTCTTTATAACCGTCTAGAGAAATTTTTCGAAACAAAGTTAAATGTGAATGGATGACAGCAGGATATGTTTTATAACGGGTAGTTTTTTATGGGAGCCTTATAAGCTGTAAGAGTTGCATGACTTTTGTTGAGTGTTTTCAACATGAACAATCCATATATTTACATGTGTATATAACTAATTTGGACGTTTGCTGTAAAAATGTTTTTGTTTAATTTATTGTTCAAAACGTTCATTTATAAACCTATATTTTAGCATGATGGAATTATTTTTCCTAAATTTTATTCTAAGATACAAAGTTTTCATTATGCGAATCGAGAGAGGCTAATAAGTGTAATTATGATAATGAGCAAATATTGCGGTACAGTTCCTGCATTATTGCTCCACACAAATATTCATGTAAAACGTCATAAAAACTATGACTTACTGTTCGCATTTGTGATCATATCGTTTAAATAATAATGTTGATATGCCCTACCTTCAAATTTGATTATAGCGATTCAACAACGATCATTTGTATACCTAATTTAAAATTAAGTGAAACTTAAAAGAAACCTAAAAGGAGTTTTTCATTCCTATATCAAATATATATATGTCATTAATAGGTGGTTTTACAAATCATAACTATTTTGTATACAGCATATATATTATGTGTAACCTGTATGATTAATGCCTAATTGTTGAGGATAATTATACTTTCATATTTAATTTAAATGACATAACTATTGGTTTAAAACTTTTATTGAAAAAAGCAAGCTTTAATGTAATCATTCAACAGAAGATCCATTAACATATATCCATTACAAACAATAACATAAAACTAACAAATAGCGAGTCTCTAATAATTAGAAATAATCAACATTTTTTGAAGATGCAACTTAGTGCGCTCTCATTTTTTATATATTTTTTCACTATTAAAGAAATATCTAATTTATAAATTAGTAAACGAAGATCGCTCTGATATATTTGTGTTAATTATAGACACAATTATACAGTGTGCAAAATTAACTCCTCAGTTTTCATATGAGGTACGATTTTGTTGCGTAAAATTGTCATTAGAGAACGTAACAGGGTATATACGCAATTCCATAGGCCGGTACATCTTCTCAGTACGTAGCGTGGTCCGGCTGGGATGCTCGCATCAAATCCAAAATTGTGTTATCCGTCACGCCGCATCTGGTTGCCAGGCCCATGGGTCCCTCGACACACCAGCATATAGACCACTGGTCGCAGGACATGAGGTCGTTATGGATCAGGGTAACCTATGAAGAGAGAATATACCAAAATCAGGGAGTTTGATTTCGATTATCAAATCAAATACGAAAAAGAACACTTCATTATTGAACTCTAATGTTAAAACAAATCTAATTATGGTATTTAGGCTATCAAATTGCTTCAAAAGTTTAAAATACAATAATCGTAGTTTTAGTGGGTAACAAAGTGCTCAATACGGTGGTTAAAACTTCTCGCTTCCTAGATGACTCGCTTATAGACAGACGTATTGCAATACCATAAATTATAAACCCCTAGATAAATTGTGTGTCTAAAGCGCCAATACTTTCACCATTTGACGATATGTGTTCCCGCCTATACTAATTAATATTTGACTCTATTTTACTCTTCCTAAGTTATGAATGTACTAAAATGGTGTGTAAAAAATGATGATATTCTTTTGCTTTTAATGTACTTAAATGGTGTATAAAAGCACCGATTCTTACCATTTGGCGGTTCTGGGCAGCCGCCTGTTCATTAGCATCATTATCCTGTGTAGATACCGATGCACAATCGATTCCACGGTAGAACGTCAGTTCGTAGAAGTGGTACGTCGCGGCGTCAGTCAGATCCGAGATGACGCACAGGATATCTTTCGACGTCAGCGTGGCACCGTAGTCAAGTAGACCGGTGTCGGTGGAGCGAAGACAGTCGCGTTTTTACTGTGTTCAGTATTGATGCGACGGGTTGGTTAGCCTCCATTTCATACTGTGATGGAAATCGAGTAAGGGGAGCAGGACCTGGCCATACGGGAAGTTTTTCCACTTTTTTTCTATACAAACTGCAATGTATTTATTTCGTAAAATCGATAATCTATCAATTAGCGTGCTAGGGTTTTATTGGTCATATATGTCTAACCTTAAAAAAACGCAACAATTCCGTGTTTCGGATAATTCGATATGGAGTACATTCACTTTCAAGTTCTAATTTGTTGCCAAAATGGGTTTAATAAAGTTGTGATATCATTGATAATGTACATTATCCCAGCGTGGCCGAATGGATATAGTGGCTTACTCACGACTTGAAAGAATGCAATAGCACTGACCAGACGGCGTGAGTTCAAGTCCACTACGGGGAGCACACATGTTCTCGCCATTGTTTTCACCTGGGCAGGTCTGAAATTTCAAAAATCGCCAAAATTACAGTTTTTCACATCTTTGGTATATATTTTATCCAGCTATGGTGATTCATCCACCTACAGTGAACAGTAACTGAGATATCGCCTATACAAAACTATCACGGACAAGGATTAAGTCCGAAACAAATCGCCAAAATTACATTTTTTTTCGAAAATTTCATAAGTATCCTTGCGATGCACAGCTTTGGTATATATTCTATCCAGCTGTGAAGTTTCATCCACCTACATTGAACACTAACTAAGATATCATCTGGACAAACTCATCTGGACGGACAGACAGACAGACAGACAGACAGACAGACAGACCGACAGGCAGACGGACAGACGGACGGACACGGTGCCTTTCTATATCCCCTGCCCCAGCTAGGGAGGCGGTGGATAATGAAACAGAAATGAAGTGATATGATTGAAACAGTTTTTAATAATATATAGATATCGCTTCTGTACGACTCCTTCCACATCCGCCTCATAGCGCGCTGCTTGTGCGCTCTCCATGAGTTCGATCTCTTCTTGTTCGGTCATTTCGCAGTAGGGCTGCAGCGGCGCCAATTCGAAGTAGTCGTAGTGCGTCCGGTCAACTCCGTAGACAATCGCGATGTAGCACAGCACATCCTTTGTAAAGAGAGCAAGAAAGTGTATGCGTATTGCTGATAAATATTAAATATTCATGTGTCGCATAATGGCTGCATTGGCCCAAGTTCGAAGTAGTCGTAGTGCGTTCGGTCAACTCCGAAAACAATCGCGATGTAGCACAACACATCCTGTGTAAAGAGAGCAAGGGTTTGTATGCGTATTGCTGATATATATCATAGGTTCATATGTCTCAAAATAACTGCAACGATTCGCGATTTTGAAGTTGTCATGGCGCGTTCGGTCAACTCCGAAACCGATCGCGATGTAGCACAGCACATCATGTATAAAGACAGCAAGGGATTGTATGCGTATTGGTGATATATATAATAGGTTGAGATACCGCAAAATTGCGTGATACGTGATAGAGGATGAATTTGTTTGTTATTTGTTTTTACTACTTGTAACTGTATCCTGTTGTTATAGCTTGACAATTTAATGTAATATTGTTTCTTTGATAGAAATTGGCTATCAAGCATTTACACATATATTAAGAATAATTGTCAGTGAAATCATGCCCGCCCAAGAAAATGATATCACGTCCATGGCTGAGCACTTTACTTTCTTTCGTTTATATACTAATGAATGAAATAGTCCCCATTTTAAATTTTGATTATGCGTTTGTTTATAGCACTTAAATCGCTGTTTTGACTGAAAAGAAATACGTAGAACACTGGCAACGGGGTCTATAATTTATTGAAAACTCCAAACCCTTTTTCGTGTTCACTGTTTGCATTGGACCAATGCCAGTGTTTATTAGGGGGAGACCAAAGCTATTTTTAATCAGATATATATACAAACACTGTTATTTTGTGTTTGGTATCTGTTCGTCAGGTCTCATTACATCAGGTGCAACAACCAAAGCTAATCTCTTTGACAAACTTATATGTTGATTTAGTACATTTTATTAAATTAGTATCCTTTTTAAATACATCACATTCTATGTCATATTAGATGTCAATGGTCTAAGCAATTTTAAGTATGAAGATATTGTATTCACCAAATCGTGACGAACTATTTCTTAATTGTTTATTCATATTTATGACGATAAAAAAGTTGATATTTTTTAATACATAAAACACGATGACATCCATAGTTGTTTTGGTTCTTCTCTTTAAATTTACCGTACACGGTTGTTACAACCTGACAATTAAATTTTATATGTTTGTGAATGTGTTATCAAGCATTTACATATATTTAGTTTGATTTTCAACAAGATTATGCCCGCCCAAGAAAATGATATCAGTTCATAAATATGCATTTTTCTTTCTTGTTTATAAACTAATGTATGAAATTATCCCTTTTTTTCATTTCATTATATGATAGTCTCTGAAAATAAATACGTTATAAACTGGAAAATTAGGTCTATAATTTATGGTAAATTTCCATACGCTCTCTTGTTGTCATTGTTTGTATTGGACTAATGCCAGTGTTAATTATAGGGAAACGAAGGTTAACATTATAATCAGGCATATATACCAACACTGTTATTTTGGGTTTGGTTTCTGTTCTGGCCTCTTTTCTTCAATCAAAGATAAGCTCTGTGACAAACATAATATGTTAATCAAGTTCATTTCATAAAATTAATGTTCTTAAAATACATCACATAATATTTTATTTCAATTGTTGATTCAATTTTTAAGTATGAAGAAAACGGTTTATCAACTCAATATATCAATAGCACACATGCCCAAAACGAGACATATAAAACCTGTATTTAAATATATCGCACTGTTTAAAGTTGTCTAGGCTTCGGTGGATAACGCTTTGGTTTGTTAAGTTATCGTGCCAAGAAAGGGTGCATTTTATGGAAATAACAATCTCGCTACAATGCGTTTATTGAAACAAATACAGACAGGTTTTGTATTCAAAAGGTAGAATGACATCTCTTGATGTTTTTTTTTAGAATATAAAGTATTTGCATGTAATAGTTTGTAAAATAATTTGTTTCATACAAATCATAACACCAAGCTTTGTTAAAATAGGGTTATAAAGTAATTTTCACAATGAAACACAACCTTCGTGTGTTGCAAAAGCACGACCCGAAATTAAGCCAACATAATACAGAAGGGGTTTAAGACAGTTACCCCTAGACAATGCCCCAGACAATTATCAACCGCCGACAATTTCCCCAATAAGGCAATTTCCCAAGCGATTTCCCCATTTTAAATTTGATTTAATAGCTTTAATAAATGAAATAAAACACAAGATTGAATGCAAGATTTTGTTCGAAATTCCATTAAATATTTGTCATAAAAAGACTCTTCCTTTGCATTCAGATGGGTGCAAAAATGGGAGCCTTATTCAAATAATCTCCCAATTTCAAAAAGTTCAATTGCAATCCAGATCAATGTCAACCGTATACCTCTCATCAAGTTCATGTCAGCTCCTAATTGCAACATATCTCGATTCAATTCCATATCAATGGTCACCGCATCCCTCTCATCAAGTCCGTGTCGATTGCAATACTACTTAATGACACTCAATGATTAATTAAATCAACAGTAACCGCATCTATGTCATTAAATTCATGCAGGTTTTTTATTACAATATGGTCTGATGTCATCAAACATTTGGAGAGAAATCAAAATAAAACATTGGTGAATTATTTTCAAAAGGAATGGGGAATCTCGCGTGGGGGGGGGAGGTTTGCGCATGGTCACACATGAGAGAGTCGGGGGAGTTGTGGGGAATGTCCAGAGGCGAATTGTCCAGGGGGAATGCTCATGTACCCGCTTGGTACACATGAACTTGCAATTTATGTGCGATGCCTATTCACCCGATTTATGTATAATAAGATTTTTTGTTTAAAAAAAGATTCATACAAATGTCGTTTATATTGTGCATTATTTCAATACGACCAACAATTGTTTGTGCATTATATTTTTCAACCATGGACTAATGTCAGAAAATCATCAGCGCAGAAAAAAAATCCGACAATAGTTTTATATGAACTGCATGCATCAAACCCATCGCTATTTTGCGTCGTCGTTGAATGCATTGGACCAATGCCAGTAATTATAAGAGAGAAACACAGTTCAACTTGGCAGGCATATATATACACTGGTAATTTACACTGGTTATCCAGCATAATTAAATATCTTAATTTGGGTTCTCAACCATTTTTACGTCCAACTTTTTGACATCAGGTCCAACCGTAAATTTATGCATGGCGTTGTATAATAAAATATTGATGCGTTAAACATCCCCTAAAAGTTGACAAACAAGCAGTTGATGTGCACTTAAAGCATAAACGTGTGATCAAGAAAATATAATATCATATTAATCAAGCCAATATTATTTAAATTAGCATGTTTTATCTCAACTCTCTGAAAAAAAACCATTAAAACTAGTAACGAAGATTTATTCTTACACTCCTAAGACTATTTATCTTGTTATTGTAGTTTGCATTGGGCTGATGCCAGTATAAATAAGAGGGCAACGGCACTTTCAACGTTTAGTGGGCATACAAGCATACAAGTACGTTTAATTTAGGTGTCGGTCCGCCTTAGTTTTATCAGGAGCAATAATCAAAGTGAAGCCTCTTCACAACTTATTCATTATAAAAATTTTATCCATTATATAACAACTGCCTTCTTGTTTTAATAAATCATTTCAATGTCATATCGTAGTCAATGATCAACACAGCTTTTAGTTAAAAAAGTTGATTAATTCAATGTATTGCAAACATAAATGCCCAATAAGTTTGAAATGTATAGCGCTGTTAACATTCATTTAGGAAAGACATGATAACATGTTATGTTGTGATCTTATCGTCTTATACTTCAATATGTAAAAGCCCCAACCCACGAGAAAGGAAACGTGCTCGACCATATCCTGACACGTGAATGTGACAATTTACATGTTCGGAAAGTGACAAAAGGTGATTTTATCTCAGACCACAACATGGTAATTTGCACTCTATCGGTCGACAAACCACAATCGGAACGCAAGTGTTTTAAATTTCTCAAACTGCGCGACATAGACATCACCTCTTTTAGTGCCGATATTCAGGAATTAGACCTTTTGAAATCATATAACAGCATGGATCTCCCAACGCTCGTCACCCGTTACAATACCGACCTCGCCGGATTACTCGATAAACATGCACCATTGCAAAATAAATCGGTTTTAGTCAACAACAAAGAACCATGACTTAACCCTACTGTTCGAAATGCATTACAACAGTGTCGGAAATACGAGAGAGCATTCATGAAAAGCGGTTTACGCAAGGATGAGCTTAGGTACAAATCCCAGCGTGATGCTTATAGACACACTTTGCAATCTGAAAAACAAAAGTACCTCTCGAAAACTGTGTCTGAGGCCTCTGGCGATCAGAAAACTTTGTTTAAATCGTTAAATCGGATTATGCACCGCTCGAACCCTAACCCTATGCCCGACTGTGACAATCCCACTCAATTACCGGACACATTTTTGGACTATTTCCAGTCAAAAATCCAGAAAATTAGGGATAGATTTGCTAGCGAAATAGAACCTGCGTTTGAGTTTGACCGGAAACGTGATGAAAACTCAACAGATATACCTACACTCTAAACGTTTGACTCTGTTACTTAGCAAGACATGGCAAAAGTTATTGCCAAGTCTAACTCCGTTTCTTGCGAACTCGATCCAATGCCTACTTTCTCATCAAACAGTGTCTACCGCAGCTTCTTCCGGTGCTTACGCGGATAGTAAATCTCTCTCTCGAAACGGAGACTATGCCACCGGAATATAAGAAGGCAGTGATTCAGCCACTGTTAAAAACACCCTCGTTGATATGTGAGGTAAAAAAAAACTACAGACCAGTTTCGAATCTGCCATACGTTTCTAAGCTCATCGAACGTGTGGTATGTACACTGGTAACCACGCATATGGAACATAATGTCTAAAATGAACCGCTACAGTCCGCGTATAGAGTATTCCATAGCCCGGAGACGGCTTTAATAAAGGTGACAGTATTCTAAGTCACAAAAATGATGACAATGCGGTGTTCGATCTCCTCGATCTCAGTGCCGCATTTGACACTGTAGATCACCGGATACTGCTGCGCCGGCTTTGCGAAACCGTAAAAATAGACGGCGCCGCTCTGAGATGGTTTGAATCATACTTAGACAAGCTTTCCGTGCGCGTCTGTGTGGATGGCCAGTATTCGCAAGAGGTAACCGTTGACTGCGCAGTGCCACAGGGCTCTATTCTGGGTCACCAGGAATATTCATCTACCTCTGGGTTCGCATGATTCTAATGCTTGCGCTGTGGTTCCATTTTTTTGCAGGTGACTCGCAGTTATGGAAAACAGAAAATCCGCGATCAGTGACTGACCAGCAAAACTCGATTCGGAACATAGAGACCAGTATCAAGTCGGTGGCAGAGTGGATGTTTAACAATAAACTCTAACTTAATACGGATAAGACGGAGTTCATGATCATTGCCAGCAAGCCGAACCATAAGCGCATTTGTGCGGATCATCTAGACCTTGAGGGGGAGATAAGCATCACATACAGCTCGAAATTTAGGTGTTATGATGGACTGCACCTTATCCATGCTGGACCACGTAAACCAAGTGCAAAAAACTGGTTTCTACTACCTCAATTGGATTAAACGCATTCGCAGCTGCCTCACTGACGAGGCAGCCAAAGCTACTGTGCACGCTTTGATCATAAGCAAAATCGACTACTGCAAAGGTTTGTTCATAAATCTACCAAGCTGTGTGATAGAAAAGGTGCAAAATCTAATGAACGCTGCCGCAAGGGTTATATCTCGCACTCCCCGTCGCCCACCAATCACCCCTGTCCTTAGGCAACTCCATTGGCTACCTGTGTGCACGCGTATTGAGTTCAAAATCCTGTGCCTTACATTCAAAGCGCTAAATAGCGAAGCTCCAGGATACCTACGAGAGCTTTTAACCAACCGAATACCCGCTAGAAACCTACGATCTCATTCATTTCATAGACTGTATGTTCCTCGTCGAAAGCTGAAATATGGTGAACGAGCTTTCAGTTTTGCCGCTCCCCGACTTTGGAACAGTATACCCGATCATGTTAAGTCAGAAACCTCAACGACTCTATTCAAAAAGAAGCTAAAATTCTACCTGTTGGAACAATATTTTTGATAAACTCGCATTGATTGAATTGAGCGCTTAGCGGCCAAGCCATTACAAGCGCGTTACAAGAACTCACAGACAGATGGATAGATACTTATCTCTTATATCTAACCTTATTCTAGTAGGACATGCTATTCATAGAGCTATTATTATATTCGTTTACAAATTTAACAAAATATGTTAATGCGTATTCATCGGCTTCGTGTGTATCGTATATTAATTTGGCAATGCACCGTAATCTTTAGCTACATCCTAGACTTATGACTATGTTTGTTCAATTACACGAAAAATGGCAAAACTGTGATGACAACAAATGTACCGAATTGTTTGTCTCGAGATAACATTATGCATAAACCCCTAAACACGCATGAAATAAGGGAAAACCACTTCTTAATATGGGTGTTAAGCAAGACCAAAACAAAATAAAATTTTCGTCTCGCTACAATGCGTTCATTGAAACATATGCAGACACGTTTTATATTCAAGAGGTAGAATATCATCTTTTAATGGTGCTTTTAATATAAAGCATTTGTTTATAATATTAGTTGAATAAACCCTAATTCTTTTGAAATATGTATTTCAACAAGGAAAAATCCTTAACCAGACAACATACATACCATTAACTCATATCTATATTGACTATTTGTGTTTCTCGATTTTTGTACTATGCAAATGCATATGAATTCATATTTATAGACCTATTGAGTTATGCTACATTCAATGTTTAAAAACAATTTGTTCGCATACATTAGGCGCTGTTTGTGGTAACAATTACCGAACGGTAAACGTCATAATCGGTAAACGACCCTACTACGCGGTAGAACAGTGATAGCGCACATGAAGGATCAATGCATCGACCATATAAGTTCATGTATAAAACCATTCATTTGATCGTCTGTCAGATATATCTGCTTAAAATATGAGCGGCATCTAACTGTTTCATTATTGATTCAGTTAAGTGCAAAAAAGACGATATTGGTAGGTGTATGTCATTGCGTTGGGTAATTTGTTACTTTCACGGCAGCTTTCTATAACGATTCTCCTCTAACTGGTTTATTTTATCAGATGACATTCTAAAACACTAGGGTTGCATTTCAATTATCAATCCGGGCATTATCTTGCATAACCGTTATTACATGGTTATATCACTTCGTCGTCGCCACTGATCGTCGCGGTAACGTCACATGCCATAAGAACAATGGTATCAAACGTCCCGGTGGGGTCAGCTGGAGGTCGTGAAAACACTTGCTGGGCTGTGGTTTTTGAGGCGTTCATGCAAGGTTGGTTAGGTAATTGGACGAGATGATGGGACCGTGTTGATTGTAGCAATAGAGTGTTTTCATGATGTTATGTCTGATATAAACCGTTTGCGAATGGTTAGCTAATCGGCAATCATATATTTATCGATAACGAAATCATTGAACTGCATCATAGGATGCATGCTATAGATTGGAAAAAGGTTTGTCATATTGATATATAAAGAGGTTTTTCATATTGATATATTTTATTGGCATTTCCATTTATCATATAATCAATGCAACCCATAAATACATATGCATAGTTTTGTTTGTCTCACTGTAAAATTAGTTATTTCCTTTGCTGTGTTTTAAGCTGGTTTCACGTCAATCACTGTGACGGACACCGCATTCGGCGATTACCATGGTATCACCGCGGCAAGCGGTGCTGCCATCACAATACCACGAGATGCTCTGAGGTGCTCTGAGTGACACACATTTAGTCGCCCAAGAACCGCTTATATGAACTTACCCGATCGAAATCAAGTGGTTCGACTGTGGATTTGACAAAGAATGAATTGGATCTAACGTCAGCGTCAGCGAATTTGTCGGAACAAGCGACTGCGGGACATACACACACGATAACGTTTCCTTTATTGCTAGCTAGTCAGCTTGTTTCTAAAGCTACTTGGTAGCAGACACGGGAAGGAACTGTTGAGGGGAACCAGGGTATTTTGAGTGAATGTTCAATTGGTTGAATGTGTGTCGTATTGAGGGAGACGGCTTTCTTGATTTTTGGCTTTTTATGGTATTGAAAACATTTTAGAAATGCAAAATCAAATTATTCAAGAGAAAACGAATATATATTGCATCAGTTTGCCATATATTAATGCATTAATATATGCTTCAATATATTAATAGTATACAGTTAAACTGTACATATGTTTTTGCCATAATTCGTTTATGCTTTACACAGAACGGTGTTATGAATAAAGTAAATAAATAAAATATTTGCTCAAAATCAATTTTGTATTTTAACGGTATTTGTCTCATTTGTAGTGACTGCACTGAATAAAAAAGAGAACACAATCATTATTTAAGTGCGAATGAATTTATTTTCAGGAAGTACATTGCTTGATTGATTACAAATGCTCTGACCTAATTGCATATGAGACGGAATGAAACATGGACATATGTCTTTTTAATGAAATCAAATTTTACAAAAAAACACAATATTCTGGATATGTGCCTGATACCCAAAAGTTATCTCAGTAGCCTTTCGGATCAAGTACGAAGTCAATTCGTTTATTGAAATAGTATCAAGTTCCGAGGTGCAGCCAATGGACCGGTACAATGTGTTATTAATAGATTAAACAGATTACTTTAGCTGACTGAGTTTTCAATCCATTACTAAAATCATATTAATTTAAGCTACCTAAATAAAGTTACCAGATTAGTTCTACTATCATAGATTATGTTTATTTATCTAGAAGGATAAACAATATAAATTATAAATTACTGAACAAAAAAAAATCTTTATACGAGGCTACAATAAGCATTTGAGAATAAACGTGCACATTTGGCTTAGAAACATCAAACAGTTTATTTTTACTGGTGAATTTGTTTATTATTGCGATCAGTTTGATCCATCTGACTTCCAATAAGTAGATTCAAGTGCGATCAAATAATTAATAAAACACAAAAACACAAATTTTACCATCACTTCTATTTCTTCACGATCATTATATTTAAAACCGTTTTCTTTGTATTTTCGATGGCATTCTATAACACATGTGATTTGTAATGTGATGGTTATACACTCATTTTATTCCTTCATATTAAGAAATGTTATCCATGACTTTGTATTAGAAACATATCGTATTTTGGTAACAGAGACGCATAACTCTGGCTTAGTTATTTTACGTTGTAGACATGGCTTTATCGTGAGTTCGGTTGATTTCTGTCTAGATTCCATTTATAGAATCACGCACTTGGGTCTTTGTCGTCGTCGCCGCCGGGATTGGGCATTTGACCCAGGCACGCGTTGATTAAACTGCTGAGTATACTGTACGATCCACTCATCTGAGATAGGCGGTTGAGCATCTGCAGCTCTCTTTGCTAACTGTGATAGTCGCGCTGGGTCGAACGACTCGACTTCTTGCCAACAGAACTAGGTCACTATTCTGAGGATATATCGCGTGATTTTAAGTAGTTTCTCCCTTTTGTAACAGCAATCACGCTTGTTCTCATTTGGTTTGTCGAGTGGGTCGTTGCAATACAAGATTTCATCATATTTCTGTGGAAAGCTTAAAGGAGTTCTAGGCGTACCGAAAAAGTTGGGCAATGTGCCACTCACGAAGCGCAGTTCAAGATGTTTGAATATAAGAAATGTCCACTCACAATATTGCAACACGTTGAATTCCGAATTGAGACACAAGAATAAGAAAAATAGAGATGTTTTCAACATGTAGGTCGTCATGTAGTCTTCTAAATGCGTTGCGTCGAACTTGAGCATTTTTGTAATCTGAGATGGGTACAGGTGTCCCACCCGTATTGCTTTGGCAAATTTGAAGCCTTGTATTGCGTTGGGTGGTAGTCGCTGCAGCAACTGAGCCTCAGCCTTGTTCACTGCCACTGGATACAAATTTCCATCCTAATTTGTCAATAGGTTTTGTTTGAATAATACGTAGAAATCACAGTTTGATGAAACAATACTGTAGGGCAAACGAAAGCTAGGAAAGTGCAAAGCGGGCACAAGATCGATTTTAATTTCCATGTCTTTGTAATGAGTGCCTCGCCAACTAAAGGCGAGGCTGGGAACGTTATTTTCTAAATAAAAGTGTGGATGAAATGTGATTTCTTTGGGAACAAGTTTTTGTTCGATTAATGAGGAAATCGTTTCTATGACTAATTGCTTAAGCTCACTTATCACTTTACGGTTGTCAATTTCATTTTCGTCATCGAGCGGAAGGCGTTCTAATATATGTTCTGGTAGTTTCTTCTTTAAATTTATATTCCCGAACATAATTTCATACGTCGATTGTGTGACATTGATATATGAACCTAACTTAATTAGCGAAAACAGAAAGTCAAATTCGTTTGGAAGCAACGGGCGCGTGTTTTCCTTTTGACTTCCGACTAGAATTGATTTAATTTCATAAATTGAGTTTCTTTTAGTTATCTCATGTGCAACGAGGTCGATGAATTCGCAAACTACTAATTTCACATGTTCTCTTTCCTCTGTGTTTTCTAACATTTGTTTTTGTACGTTACGCATTTGATCCATTACATCGGGTGTTGTAACTGACGCGTATGTTGTCGGCAATTTTGTTGATATTTTCTCCGATTTGCGATACCAGTTGTTGTATTCAATATTCTCGACTGATTCAGAAGTACCTATATGTTGAAACATAATTTCTGATATACCTTGATGTTTTTGAGATAGCCTGATAGGATCAATGCCATGTTTCGCTTGAACTTGTTTTACAAAGTCATTTGGTAAAATGTTTGCTGAATACTGTAGTATAAGTTTAACTTGCTCCAAAATACCAAGACGGATTGCGTGATACAGTAATGAGCATGAACTATCGGATACTCGATTTGTTTTTACATCATAGCTCTCACAGAGTTGATTAAACTGTTCTTGTTCCCCATTCTGAAAAGCGTTTGATGTGAGTCGCCAAAATTCATAAATTTGACAAAGAATACCTTCATTACCTGATTTGACAGCAAGTGACCACAATATATGCAATTGAATACTTTTAAAGGCGTTCCTATTTTTAGTTATTAAGGATGACATTTCCGATAGAAGAATTGTTGCTGTGATGAATTTATTGTTTTTCAATGATATACTAATGCACTCCAATAATGCATTGTTTTCATTATCCCACTTCATATAATTGGCAAGGAAAGCAACAATTTCAGCATTTCCTCTGCGACATGCCTCCTTTACGTATTCACATATGAAGCGCTGCCCATCTTTACTTCCAATATTAAGTGTCGATTCAATAGAATCAATGTTCTCAATGAAAACACGAACACAATTGAATTGGTTATAGTGACACGCTGTTTCAATAGGATTTAAACCATTGCTATCAATCGCATCGCATTTGAATAGACCAAATTGTACCAACACACGTAAGCACTCAGCATGTCCATGTTGACAGGCCACGTGCGCAAGGGTGCTACCGGCCCAATCCACGAGGTCCGTTTTTATATTATCACAGTTTAGCAGCAGTTTCATGTTATCTGCTTGGCCGTATGCGCATGCGAAGAAGAGAGTCGTATCACCATTATCATTCTGATAGTTAATGTCGATGTCGCTTCGCAGCAGTGCCTGCATGATGGCCGATGATGGCAAGGCGGCGGCGCGGGATAAGGGAGAATCACTTTGACCTGGTAATCGATTCACATGAATTCCGGGCTGCTGCAGGAGAAGGTGCACCATATCCTCATTTTGAGTAGCGATTGCTATATCCAGTGATGTGAAACCTGAGCATATTTTGTTGAGGTTTTGTCGTTGAGCTTGACGCGTTTTGAAGCTATCAAGCATGCTTTTTGCCTTTTCGATTTCACCGTTATACTCCTCATTTTGAGTAGCGATTGCTATATCCAGTGATGTGAAACCTGAGCATATTTTGTTGAGGTTTTGTCGTTGAGCTTGACGCGTTTTGAAGCTATCAAGCATGCTTTTTGCCTTTTCGATTTCACCGTTATAAACGGCTGTATGCAATGGTGGGAGTTGTTCATTTTCTATCATGTAGCGGAATTTGACATGGAAAGCCATAGTGTATGCCAACTGAGTTATCACAAAATAAATGCTAAATGATGATATAATGCTCATAATTAACAAAATAACTCAAAGTTAAACGATTTGGTATTTAATGTTGTCGTGCATATCCCATTTCAGTCTACATTATTTAAAAAAGTGCTTTCTAAGTGTGTAATACGTCATATATGATATATTTGTCAATTACATAGTTAAAACTTAATTTAGATATCCACTGAATGATTTAAATCAATTTTAGTATCCATAAATATGTTAGCTTTTTATAATTATTCATGATGCACATTTATTCTAGGGTGATCATGTCCTTTACTATCTTAATGAAACTGCGATTAAATTTAATACTCTGCACTAGCTAGGTCTATACTACATCCACAATGCACAATTCGCCTAGCACATATGCTAGTTATAACAAGGGAGAGGCTATAGGATAAACATTGCGCATTGACTTTCAATCCTTTTAGCCTTGCTTTCTAAAGCCATAGTCTACATCTGGGATGGTATTGATCGTTTCAATAAGCTCGCTTGCTAACTGCGCAGGCCGGGAAATTCTTGATAAGACATTCCCTTCAATGCCTGAATAGCGCACTGCAGTATTAATATGCTAATGGAGGTTATTTTCCCAAACCTTCATACATACTTAGATACATATTATCTTAAATTAGACGTTATCATTTATTATGGGGGTACTTTCATATTTTGAAAAATTTATGTTATATAATTTGGGACTAAAACTACAACTTATAATTAACTATTTAAGAAGGATGCGTTATTTGAGATTTATTCCGGTTTATTGTGGACATCGAAAAAAGGAAGTGACATATGAAAGTTGAATTGCAAGTTATGATTTGCGTAATGTCAAGGATTTTGAAACTAAGTTACGTTTGTTGATTTTGAAACTAAGGCAATTCGTTTGTTCGAATTCATATAATAACAACACAAACTGTTCCCCATGCTTTTTAAAATGTTAAACCCTGGCTATGAATATAATTTTAGAGACTACTTTTATACTTATAGCAATCAACATTTCATTTATACATATACACATTTTAGGAGGAAAACGCTTCACAATCCTCATTCATAAAACTAGATCTTATTTAATTGTTTTTTTTTCTAGGCTTGTTTAGTTGAAACAAAAACGGGAGTGATTTACCTAATAAAGGTTACACAAATAGATTTTTAGTTATTTGATTTATTATAATTATTAAGATTTAATTATTGTACACCATTTGTTTATACTTATTAAAACTTGGATGGTTTGATTATTCGACTGTGGATTATTTAATGTTCTGCAATATCCAATTTGTTTTTCTGATAAACGCGTGTTTTTATAACACAAGGTGGAGAAAAAAGTGCCAACTTTCCGAATATTCTCTATAGCTCCGTTTAGCAAGCCACTGTGGGTTATTGCTGCAGGATGAATGCAACATAAAGTAGAACTCTTTTCACCCCCGTGCAACTCGTGTTTGTTTAATAAGGCCGTTTTAGGGTCTATGTGATATTGCAATTAAATAAATATGAGTATGCAATATTCTGTAGCATCTTAATCAGGACGAATTACACTAGACTAAATCCATTTATCTTTACATGTGCAAATCGATAAAAGGTCAAAAGCCCTAATCCCCTGGGACAATTTACCCCGCACGAACGTTTTTATGATGTTAACTTTCGTCTCTACCTGAAATAACGTCACAACATCAACAAATAGTGACGCCGACGTTACGTCAAAAAAGAAACGTCAAGATGACGTCATTTTAGTTAATAAAATCATGACTGTATAAGTAAATGACTCAATAGTATATTATTATTGTATAATAATGACGTCTTGACGTTTTGCAGTTGACGTGACGATGACTTAGCCATATGGCGTTAATGTATCATAGGTTTTGGTGTAAATTTATGTATGGCGTCGGATAATAGAAGATTTATGCGTTAAACATCCCCCAAAATGTGACAAATAAACATTCCATGCGTACCTAAAACATAAATGTGTGATCAACAAAAATATATTATAATTATCAAATCAATATGATGAAAAATAACTTTTTTTGTTAAATCTCATGTTTTATCTCAACTCTCTGAGAAAACAAATCCATTAAAACTAGTAACGGAGATTTATCATACACTCCTAAGACTATTCATTTTGTTCTTGTAGTTTGCATCGGACTGATGCCAGGATGGATAAGAGGGCAACGAAACGTTTAACATTTAGTGGGCATGCATACATGCATACACATTTGATTTGGGAATGGGTCCTCCTTAGTTTTAGCAGGGACAATAATCGAATATAAGCCCTTTTTACAAATTATTTATTATGTTAATTTAAGTTATTATATAAAAAGGACCTTCTTTTGTAAATTAATCATTTCAATGTCACATTTTGGTCAATCACCAACCTAGCTTTTAATCGGAAAAAAGTTGATTAAGTCACTGTACGAACATAAATGCAAAATGGGAGACACATTAAACATGTTTGAAATGGATTGCGGTGTTTACATTCGTCTAGGAAAGGGAGGATATCATATTATGATCTAACCTTATTCTAATATTTCATGCTATTCATAGAACTATTGTTATTTTTGTTTACAAACTAGATTAAAATATATGATAACGGATATTCATCAGCCTCGTATGTATCTGAGACTTACATATATATGTGTTCGATAAATCGAAATGATACAAAATAAATACAAACTAGTGATGACAACAATTGTACTAAATCATTTGTCTCAGATCAAGATAACTTAATGTATAAACATACATGCAAACATAGAAAACAACGGCTTCTTTATATTGGTGTGAAGCAAAACCGAATCATAATATCGTTTCATCTCGCTACGATACGTTCATTGAAATATACGACGACACGTCTCATATTCAAGAGGTAGAATATCAACTCGCAACTCGCAACTCGTTGTTTTATCATATAAAGCATTTGTCTATGATATTGGCTGAAAATTCAAGAATATTCAGATTGATCTATTATTTTTTCTTTTCCATTTTTTATATAATAAATGCAACCCATTTATATATATTTGTATATTTTACTGTTAAATTAATTATTTTATTTTGCTGCTTTTTTAGTTGGTTTCACAGCAATTGCATTAGGCGATCACCATGGAATCACCGCTGAAACCCGTGATGTAATCACAATACAAATAAACCAACCCTTAATCATTGGCCAATCAGCTCTTGCCAGCATATCAACAGGTGCCACGAGTGACCCACATTTAGTCGCATAAGAACCGCTTACAACAATAAACCCAGCTAATCGAACAGCACAAATTGATCGATAGATCTTGTGACGATCGCACTCAAGTGACTCGATAATGGATTGGACAAGCGATGAATTGAACCTCGCATCGGCGACAGCGAATTTGTCGCAATAAGCTCAGGCGACTGCGGGGCATACACAAACGATTACTGTTCCTTTATCACTGACTTGGCAGCGTATCCCTAAAGCCATGTGACAACAAACCCGGGGTAGAACTAGTGAGGGTAACCAGGATATCATGTATATATGCAATTTGTAAATATATGTGTTATGGATTGAAAGGGATGAATTAACAGATTTGGTTTTTGTTAATATGGTAAAAAATATTTGAGAATAGCGAATAAAATTATTCAAGAGACAACGAATATATATCATATCAGTGCGGCATTTATAAATGCATAGACATATGTTTTTGAAATAATATGTTATGCTATTGACAGAACGATGCTATGAATAACATAAAACACATGAAACAGTTGTTCAAATCAATCCAATTAGTTGTTTATTGTTATTTGTCAGATTTGTTATGACTGTGCTGAACAAAGAGAACACAATCTTAAGTTAAGTGCGATTGAATTTATTTTCAGGAAGTACATTGTTTGATTTTTTTACAAACGCTATGACCTTATTGCATATAAGACGGAATTAAATATTCAATAAAAAAAAGTAATACGATATTTTGGACCCGTGCCTGACTATACCCCAAAATTATTTCATTATACTTTAGGATCAAGTACGAAGTCAACTCATTAGTTGAAATAGTATACAGTTCCGAGGCGCAACCATGACACCTGTACAATATGTTGATTAATCGATCAAACCGAATACTTTTGCTGACTTAGTTTTCAATCCATTACTAAAATCATATAATTGTAAACTTAAAATAGTTGCCAAAATATATTATCTAAGATCGTGTTCGTTTATTTAGAAGGATAAACATATAAATAATAAGTTATTGAATAAAACATTGAACTGTATACGAGGATACAAAAGGCATATAGGAATAAACATATATTTCGGGGAGTTAAGAGATTATTCATACGAATGATGTTGTTTACAATTGATATCAATTTGAACAATCTGACTTTTAATAAGTAAATTCAAGTGCAATTAAATTAAACCTAAAGGCAACAACAATATATTTTACCATGACTCATTTTATTCCTTCGCGTTAAACATATATTCATGTTATCACATCGAAGAAAAAACACATATCCTAATTCGGTGACAAACACGCATAACTCTGGCTTAGTTTTTTTTTACTACGTAGACTCCGCTTTATCCCGAATTCGAATTGATCTTTGTCGATGTGCCATTATAGAATCACGCATTTGTGTCGTCGTCGTCGTCGCCCGGACACGTTTTGTTGAAACTGCTGATTATACCGTTCGATCCACTCATCTGAGATGGGTGGCTGAGCATCTGCAGCTCTCTGTGCTAACTGTGATAGTCGCGCTGGGTCGAACGACTCGACTTCTTGCGAACAGAGCTCGATCAGTATTTCGAGGATATATCGCGTGATTTTAAGTAGTTTCTCCCTTTTGTAACAACAATCACGTTTGTTCTCATCCGGTTTGTCAAGTGGGTCGTTGCAATACAAAATTTCATCACGTTGGCTTTGAAAGCTTAAAGGAGTTCTAGGCGTACCGAAAAAGTTGGGCAATATGCCACTCACGAAGCGCAGTTCGAGATGTTTAAATATTAAAAACGTCCACTCGCAATAACGCAACGCATAACATTCCGAATTGAGACACAAGAATAAGAAAAATAGAGATGTTTTCAACATGTAGGTCGTCATGTAGTCTTCTAAGTGCGTTGCGTCGAACTTGAGTATTGTTGTAAAGTAAGATGGGTACAGGTGTCCCACCCGTATTGCTTTGGCAAATTTGAAGCCATGCATTGCGTTTCGTGGAAGTCGCTGCAGCAACTCGGCCTCTGCCTCGTTCACTGCCACTGGATACAAATATCCCTCCGACGTTTTTGATAGGTTTTGTTTGAATAACATGTAGAAATCACAGTTTGATGAAACAACACTGTAGGGTAAATGAAAGCTAGGAAAGTGCAAACCGGGTACAAGATCGATTTTAATTTCCATGTCTTTGTAATGAGTGTATCGCCAACTAAAGACGAGGCTGGGCACGTTATTGTCTAGATAAAAGTGTGGATGAAATGAAATTTCTTTGGGAACACGTTTTTGTTCGATAAATGAAGAAATCGTATCTCTGACTAATTGCTTAAGCTCACTTATCACTTTACGATTGTCAATTTGATTTTTTTCATCGCGTGGAAGGAGTTCTAATATTTTATCAGGTAGATTCTTCTTTAATTTTGTATGCCCGAACATGATGTGATCCTTCGATTGTGTTACATTCACATACGACCCCAACTTAATTAGCGAAAACAGAAAGTCAAATTCGTTTGGAAGCAACGGGCGCGTCTTCTCCTTTTGACTTCCGACTAGAATTGATTTAATTTCATAAATTGGGTTTCTTTTAGTTATATCTTGTGCAACGAGGTCGATGAATTCGCAAACTACTAATTTTACATGTTCTCTTTCCTCTGTGTTTTCTAACATTTGTTTTTGTACGTTACGCATTCGATCCACAACATTGTGTGGTGTAATTGACGCGTGTGTTGTCGGCAACTTTGTTGATATTTTCTCTGATTTGCGATACCAGTTGCTGTATTCAATATCCTCGATTGATTCAGAAGTGCCTATATGGTGATACAAAATTTCTGATATGCCTTGATATTTTTGAGATAGCCTGATAGGATCAATACCATATGTTGTTTGAATTCGTTTCACAATGTCATTTGGTAAACTATCGTAAGGATATTGTAACATGAAATGGACTTGCTCCGGAATATCAAGGCGGATTGCGTGATACAGTAATGAGCATGAACTATCGGATACTTGATTTGTTTTTACATCATAGCTCTCACAGAGTTGATTTAAATGTTCTTTTTCCGCATTCAGAAAAGCGTTTGATGTGAGTCTCCAAAGCTCATAAATTTGACCAAGAATACCTTCATTACCTGTTTTGACAGCCAGTGACCACAATATATGCAATTGCTTACATTTGAAGGCACAACAATTTTGAGTAAATAAGGATGACATTTCCGATAGCAGAATTTTTGCTGTGATTAATTTATTGTTTTTCAATGATATGCTAATGCACTCCAATAATGCGTTGTGTGCGTTATCCCAGTTCACATAATTGGCAAGGAAAGAAACGATTTCAGCATTTCCTATACGACATGCCTTCTCAATGCATTTACATATAAAACGCTGGCCATGTTCGCTAACAAGATCCAATGTCGGTTCAATAGACTCAATGTTCTCAATAAAATATCGAGCACAATTAAATTGCTCTCTCCACAGGATTATAACCATCGCTATCAATCGCATCTAGTTTGAATAAACCATACTGTACGAACACACGTAAGCATTCAACGTGCCCATATTGACAGGCGATGTGCGCCAGGGTGCGATCAAAGCAATCCACGAGGTCCGTTTTTATATTATCACAGTTAAGTAGTAGCATCAAGTTATCTGCTTGGCCGTATTCGCATGCGATGAGGAGAGGCGGATCATCATCATCATCCTGATAGTTAATGTCGATGTCGCGTTGCAGCAGTGCCTGCATAATGGCCGATGATGGCGAGGCGGCGGCGCGGGATAAGGGAGGAATACTTTGGCCTGTCAATCTATTCCCTTGGATCCCGGGTTGTTGCAGGAGAAGGTGCACCATATCCTCATTTTGAGTAGCGATTGCTTTATCCAGTGATGTGAAACCTAAGCATATTTCGTTGAGATTTTCTCGTTGAGCTTTATGCGTTTTGAATCTTTCAAGTATGGATTTTACCTCATCGATTTCACCGTTATATACGGCTGTATGCAATGGAGGGAATTGTTCATTTTCAATCATGTAACTCCTTTTGACATAAAGAGCCATATTGCAGACCAAAAGATTTATAGCAAAATATATAGTAATTGATGCTATAATGTTCATAATTAAAGAAACTTTTAATGTAACAGTTTCATCGTTGATGCTGTCATGCTATGCCATTTAAGTTTATATTATTTACAATGGTGATTTCCAGATTATGGTATACACCATTTATGAAAAAAATTGTCAATAACATAAAAATAAGTTTCTGTTATACACTGAATGATTTCAATCAATAATCGTATCTATATATCTATAGTCGACATAAATAGTTTAAATTATATTTTAATTATTATTCACGATACATATTAATTTCAAGTAATCATTTTCTTCCACTATCAGAATAGAACTGCGATTCAATTCCGTGTATCTATTAACAAAGGCAATATTACTTTCTCTATGCTACGATTTGCCTCTCACAAATGCCACTAATAACATTATAAGGGAGAGGAGATATTATTCATATAGCGCACTGACTCACAAGCATTAGTCTTGCCCTTCGTAGCAGTGCATGTTGAATGTATTGATCCTTTCTAATATGCTCGCTTGCTTAATGCAGGTCGGCAAATTGCTGAAAAGACATTCGTTTCAATGAGTGAATATATTGCTCTGTATTATTAATCTGCTAATGGAATTTTTATATCAAATCTCTATACATGTTGAGATCCATATTGTTTTAGATAAGATGTTATGATCGATTTATTATAGGGGTAACTCGAAATTTTCCAAGTCGTTAGTTGTCTGTATTAAGAATTGGGACTAAAACTACAACTTATGATTAACCATTTACGGAGGGTGTGTCATTTGCGATTTATTCCGGTTTAGTGCGGACATCGATATTTGAAAATAATATTTTGAATATAAATTGCAAGATATAAGGTGCTTAGTGTCAACATATAGCTACGTTTTGTTTTTGTTTTCAAAACAAGACAATTAGTTTGTTTGAATTCATAAGATATCATCATAAACTATTCCCCGTATATAAAATGTTTACTCTGGCTATGGACATATTTTAAAGACTATATTTTTACCAATCAGAGCAATCATAATTTTAAACATAGATATATAAAGAAAAACACTTATAAACTCCTCATTAAAAAAAAAACTATATTTTTAAAATTGTTTTTTGTTTATCTTTCTAGGTATGTTTATTTCATACAAAAACAGGATTGATTTACAAAATATAATTTATATGTTTTTAAATGTTAAACGACATCGATGTTTGACGACGATGTTGTATTTAGAGGAGTCTCATGACCTTTCAAAGCGTTTATCGTCAATTCGGAATATTTATTGACACGAACAATGTTCTAACGGATGTTGTTGTCATTTCATGCCACCGTATTATTGTTGCATAATGACCTTTAAAATCAAAGGATAGAAATACAATACTCAATTGAAATAAATATATACATGAGCGCTCTATTTTACACAAGAATTAAACCAATCATTTAACCAATATGAATATGATTAGAGGTCAGCCAGCTATGTGTAATAACGGGTAGTTTGTTATGGGGGCCTTATAAGTTTTAACGTGAAAAATACTCATATATACTTGTGTATTCAACTTATTTGGATGTTTGCTGTATAAAATGATTTCGTTTAATTCTTTGTTCAATACAAAAACATATAGTTTACCATGATAGAATCATTTTCCCTCAAATTTCTCTTAAGCACGAGCCGGAGTTAATTCATCAATGAAGGACGATACGCAGTATTCATTATGCGAATTAGGAGAGGCTAATAGGTGCAATTGATGAGCAAATATTACGGTACAGTTCCTGCATTATTGCTCCACACAAAATTTAATGTAAAACGTCATCAAATTAATTATGACTAAGTGTTTGCAGAAAGTTTAGATAATAATGTAATTATACCCAACCTTCAAAATCAATAATAGAAATAAAACACTGTTCATTTGAAAACCTGAGAGAAACTTAATAGAAAATCAACAGGATGCTTTATTCCTATATTAAAGATGCATGGCATAAAAATGGCTTTACAAATTATCATTATTTTGTATACAACAGAAATTTAATGTATGACCTATGTGAGATCAGATGAAAATTACATAGTTCATATTGTATTAAAACTACATAACTATTCATTTGAAACTTTTATTGAAAAAAATAAGCTTCATAGAAATCAATTCACCAAAGATTCAATAACATATATACATAAATATCAATAACAAAAAAAGTAACAAATAACACACCTCTATTCATTAGATATAATCAAAGAGTTTCTAAAAAATAAATATAGTGCGCTCGCATTTTTGTTTCATTTTATTGTCAATATGATAATTATTTCTCTATTATAGAAATATCCAAATTATCAATATGTTAACAAAGAGCGTTTTGATATTGTTTGTTGATTATGGATTCAATACAACCATCAATATTATTTCGTTTTCAACAATTATACAGTGTGTACAATTATCTCTTCAGTTGTCATATGAGGTACGATTGTGTTGCGTCATATTCTCATCAGAGGACGTAACAGGGTACACACGCAATCCCATAGGCCGGTACACCTCCACAGTATGTGGCGCGGTCTGGTTGGGCTGCTCGCATCACATCGAGAAGTTTGTCCTCCGTCACGCCGTATCCGGTTGCCAGACCAATGGGTCCCTCGACACACCAGCACATTGACCACTGGTCGCAGTACATGAGGTCGGTCTGGATCAGGGTAACTTTTGAAGAGAGGAGATTTTGTTTTTTATGTATCAAATAAAATATAAAATAGAGCACTTCAGTATTGAAAGCTTATGTTAAAACAAATCTTATTATGGTGTTCAGGCTATCAAATCGTTTCAAAAGTTTAAAATACAATAATTGTTGTTTAAGTGGATAACAAAGTACTCAAAATGGTATTTTATCATATGTGACCTGCCCATAGACGAAAACCATTGATATATCCTGAACAATGATACCTCTAGCTAAATAGTGTGTAAAAGCTCTCACTATTTCCTGTCTATTCATGAAGTTTTATACAAATTATTATTGAAATCTATTTAAGTTAATTCATCAAAATGGTGTATAAAATAGAAAATATACTTTAGCTATTGATGTAATATAATGATGTGTAAAAATATACTTAAGCTATTAATGTACTTGAATTATGTTAAACAAGCGCCAATTCTTACCATTTGTTGGTTTTGGGCAGCCGCCTGTTCATTAGCCTCATGATCCACTGTAGACACCGATGCACAATCGACGTCACGGTAGATTGACAGGTCGTAGAAGTCGTACGACGCGGCGTCAGTCAGATCCGCGATGACGCACAGGATATCTTTCGACGTCAGCGCGGCATCGTAGTGCTGTAGACCTGGGTCGGTGGAGCGAAGACAGTCGCGTTGTACTGTGTCCAGGATTGATGCGACGGGTTGGTTAGCCTCCATTTCATACTGTGATGGAAATCGAGTAAGACAATTATTATGATTCTCAACCATAACAAGACAATCGTGGATTGCATATCCCCCGCCCCGACTTTTGACCTCGTCACACGCGGAGCAGGACCTGGCCATACGGGAAGTGTTTCCACGTCTTTTCTATACAAACTGTTTGAAATGTATTTCTTTCGTAAAATCGATAAGGTATCAAAATTTTTAAAATGCAAGGTCCTTCTCCTCAAAATGTATGTACAAAATCTCATAAGAAAATCAAACGTTAGCATGTAAATTTTATATTACATGCAGTAACTATTGCTGGCTTGCCTGAAAAATTTTAACTTTAATTGCATCGAAAAAAGGAAATAAATCGTCATATAAATTAGCGTGCTAGGGTTTTATTCGTCATATATGCCTAACCTAAAAACGCAACAATTCCGTTTTTCGGATAATTTGATATAGAGTACATTCATTTTCACGTTTGATTTTGTTGCCAAAATGGGTTTAATAAAGTTGTGAAATTATTGATAGTGTACATTATCCAGGCGTGGCCGAATGGATATAGTGGCTAACTTACGGCTTGAACGAATGCAATAGCACTGACCAGACGGCGTGAGGTCAAGTCCACTACGGGGAGCACACATATTGTCGCCATTGTTTTCACCTGGACAAGTCCGAAAGTTCAACAATCGCCAAAATTACAGTTTTTCACATCTTTGGTATATATTTTATCCAGCTAGGGTGATTCATCCACCTACAGTGAACAGTACTTGAGATATCTCCTGGACAAAACTATCACGGAAAAGGATGAAGTTCGAAACTTCACAAATCGCCAGAATTACATTTTTCGAACATTTCATAAGTAACCTTGCGATGCACAGCTTTGGTATATATTCTATCTAGCTGTAAAGTGTCATCCACCTACAGTGAACAATAACTGAGATATCATCTGACGGTCTAGATCTGAACTCATCTAGACGGACAGACAGACAGACGGACAGACGGACAGACGGACACGGTGCGTTTCTATATCCCCTGCCCCAGCTAGGGAGGCGGTGGATAATAAAACAGAATTGAATTGATATGATTGAAAGACTTAGTGTTGCATTATCATTTAAATTAAAACAGTTTTTAATAATATATAGATATCGTACCTGTACCACTCCTTCCACAACCGCCTCATAGCGTGCTGCCTGTGCGCTCACCATGAGTTTGATCTCTTCTTGTTCGGTCATTTCGCAAGTTCGAAGTAGTCGTAGTGCGTTCGGTCAACTCCGTAGACGATCGCGATGTAGCACAGCACATCCTGTGTAAAGAGAGTAAGAGATTGTATACGTATTGGTGATATATATTATACAGAAAGGGGCAAAAGACTAGTAATGTTTGATTATAATATTAATAATAATAATAATAGCATTTATATTACAGTATAAACTGATCATAGCGCTTTACAATACTGAATATAGAAAAAGACTAGACATGAAAGAAAGATTGAAAACTTACAAAGCAAACTAAAAATAAGATAAATATAACTTAAACTTTAAAAACGGAGTAAAAATACGTTGACCATTATAGTTAATACTTAATTACATATAAAATACAATTAACCACCATAATACTGAATGAACAGGTATGTTTTGAGTTTTTTACGAAACTGACTAAGAGTGGTACTATTTTTGATATCACAGGGAAGTTTATTCCAAAGTTTAGGTCCGGCCACACAAAAAGCTCGGTCGCCACCGTATTTGCGAGCTGTTCGGGGAACCTTCAGGTTATGTTTGTTGACCGTGCGTCTGGAGCGGTTCTGTTCGAGTGGGGAAAGTAGATTAAATAGATACACCGGTGCAGTTTTGTTCAGACATTTGTATACCCAAACGAGAATTTTGAATTCTATTCGGGCGCGAACGGGCAACCAATGCAATTCCTTCAATGCATCAGAAATATGGTCGAACTTTCGGCGTTTTGTGACGAATCGAGCACACGCATTCTGGAGTTTTTGAAGTTTGTTCAGGAGTACATCAGATATACCGAAGAGGAGAGCATTACAGTAGTCTAGTTTCGAAAAAATGAGGGAGATAACAAGAGTAGTCGCGGTTTTCGTGGTCAAACACCGTCTAAGGATGTAAAGTTGCCGTAGTTGGTAGTATCCACACTTGAGAATGTGATGAACATGAATGATCATTTTCATTTCATTGTCAAAGAAACTTCCAAGATTGCGTATGTTACTCCTGCCCTCAATCACGTCACCGGCTACTGTAATGCTAGAATACTGCGTAGTTGTTGCGTAGAACCAATCATGATGAATTCGGTCTTTTCTTTATTCAGTTTTAATTTATTGCGATTCATCCACTTTCCTATTTCTCCGATACCGTTCTCGATTTGATCTCGACCACGAATTTGGCTATCCTTGGACTTTGGGTCAACGGACTGATACAGTTGAGTATCATCTGCAAAAAGGTGAAACAACAGCATAAGCTCACGTATCAACGTGCCTAAATTCCTTGTGTACCTCGTGTATGCATATTGATTATATACATGTTTATTATAGATTCAGATGTCGCAATATGGCTGCATTGTCGCAAGTTTGAAATAGTCGCAGTGTTTTCGGTCAACTCCGAAAACGATCGCACAGCACATCCTGTTCAATAAAAATTGTATGCGTATTGGTGATAAGATCAGGGTGTCATCATATGTTGAGTAGGAATTAAGAAGGAACCATAAAGAGAAAAAAGTATATTATTTTTGCTAAGACTGTGAAAATGAAAAGATCTTAAGGCGTAGAAAATTGAAAAAGCACGGCAAGGATCTACAGAAATAAAATCGCATGACGCAAGTTGCGTTCGCTTATCATCAAATATACATCATACAACAAAAGTAAATTGTCGCAGCCCATTATGTTGCAAACACTTACCTTTTCGCTGATTTCTTCGCCAAATTTGTCAATTTCCGGTGCAGGTTATGACGTCAGAACGATTTCACTGGTTTCCGTAATACCAGCAACGGAATTCATTGTTTCTATTCATTCGGTAGTTTTGAATATCGCAGGAAACAATGTAGAATTTGAATTTATAAAAAGGGCAATCAATAGCAAAGGGCGTCTATAAAATCAACTTGATATCAAAGATTTGTCGAAACTTTTCGAGAAATTCACAAAAAAACTATTCATCGATGATCGATTTTGATTCGATTGATGATAGCAACAACGTTTCGTTGGAATTCAAAACGCCGATGAAAGTTCCGAGCATCTCGGATAGCGAGGTTCTAATGTACATGTTTTGCATGACCAATAAATTTACATACATTTCCTGAAGTAATGAAAAAAGATGGTACTTACCCTATCGTAAAATAGCGCGCGTCCACGCATCATTTCTTCCGCCGAAAATAAGTCGTTTTGTGCAGAGTTGATGAACACTAATGTAGTAGGAATCTAGATAGAAACGGCCTCAAAAAAGCTGCAGAATTTCGAAAATGTTCTTCTGGTGTCTAGACCCCTAGATCATTGTCACGGACGACCCTATACGTTGGGACGTCTCTATAAACATGTTAGTCACACAAATGGTGAAAGGTCCTCTGAAAATTTAGCACTTTTTATGGGAAATTTTATATGTGTGCCGGTTCGACAGATGCATGGTTCGGATAGGTTACGTTTGATGCAAAACTTTTTGCAAATTCTCAATTTTATTTTGATATACATATCACTCACACGTTTGATCATTGTACGCATTAAAGCTGGATATTTGTGTTAACACAATAGATTTGTGAATCGAATAAGCCTGCATAATTCAAAAATTGTGCCGTCAATCTGTATTAATTAGAAATAAAAAATATAGACTCTACATGAACAATATCAAGATATAAAAGCACACAAAAATTGTGAAAAAAATATCACCAAAGCGAGTAAAATTTTTATTTGGCAAAAAGAAAACATGATTTCGCTCGCCTCGCTTGAGAATAAAAAATTCAAATAATTTAAAAGCTGTTAATATTTGGTATTCTATAAACATTCTATAGCTAAAATCCAGTGTTTTAAATTCGCTTCTCTGGTTATGGCACCACGCTAATAAACCTTTGGATAGTGCTTTATACCATTCGTCTATATATACTCAATATAAAACCTATGCCTATGTCTCGTTTTCTTTTTAAAGTGCGAATCGGCAAAGTTTTTACAATGACTTTCGATTATTTACTCCCCCTTACAATTATGCATGAATTTTCCATAACGCAACATCGTCCTCGTCGTTTAGATGATTGTATTGCCTGGACATCTAATAAAACACTGTGTAATTGATGAGGAGGGGTGAAAGGGGGGCACTATATAATTGTTATCATTGCACAGTCGGGTCTATTAAAGCGACAAGTTCAACCACATACCTTATCCGTTCAAAATGTGTTTATCATAAATGTGTCCGACATATAAGTTTGGTCTACACTACATTTTCGTTATAACGTAATATAATTCAACTTGCTGTTTTAACACAAAAGTTCCCTCCCTAAATTCGTAACCACAAATAGAATATATGTTCACTTGAAAAAAAAATTCTCAGTTTTGAGACAAGTTGTTTATATTGGTGTGACCT
>LQRL01149650.1:0-13284 GCA_001703475.1 Hydroides elegans | reverse complement strand
ACCAGCTTTTGTCTTGAACAAGTCCCAATATGTGCAAGCAATAGAATCCAGTCAAACTTCGACGGCACACAATTATTTTGTAATGAAAATCGTAAAAATTGCCATAAAATATGTTTTAATTCGATATATTTTTATTTATAAGCATACCAAATGAAAACTTTCAAATTCAACCCCATTTTTTATTTAAAATTTGCAATGTCAAAAATATTTTGCATTGCATTCTCGGTTTAAGAAATATAAGGGCCTAAAGTATTCCTAACACTGTTGCGACTACATTATGGCTGAATTGGCTTTTGCATTCAGATTGTTCTGTAAATATATATAGTATATAGAACAGACCCAGGAGATACCCAGTGAAATAATGCTAGACGTTGGTTTGATCTGATTCGTTTTTACGTGAGAAGGAGTTGTGTTTTGCTTAAAACGTTGAAATATTATTCTTAATGTAAACACTCTATTGTCTGTTTGACATCATTAACGGTTAAAATGGTTGCTAATTACACCTTTTATGCGTCATTTCCCATTCGTAATGCGTTTCATAGCCCCCCCCCCCTCCCAAAAATTATTTACTTGATATTTTTCATGCTATGACCCTAATTTCGTTGGGTAAACTTTTTTCCAAATTATTTTTTATGATAATTTTTTCGATGAACCATGAAAACTCATTGCAGTCATATATGTATGGACATTAGCATTTGACCACAGGACTGAGATCTACCAGCGTCGCCTTTCCAAATTAAGCTACAGTTTCAACTCTTAACAATTTTAATCCAATGCCTTTTCCTATGAATACAATGTACACGGGCTGTATGAGAACTATAAACCAAGAGAAGCAGTTCAGCGAAAATCAATAGAACATGGTCCAAGTTGTAGTATGTGATTTATTGGCCATGTGATCACAAAGCAAACGGGTAATAACTTGATTTACGATATCTTGTTTTTATGTTTATATGATTGGTATGGCTGTCAAACTCACCGTGGTTATGCCTGTGAAAAAGTCATCGCTAAAGATTGGATTGTCCATGTCATAGTGAAATCCCACAGTGGTTGCGAGTGCCATTTGCGTGTATGTTGTAGCGTTTTCGATGAGCTCGGAAAAGGCACCTGTAATCTCAATGAAGTTATCTATCGTTTCCTGTCAGATCACCTGCAATGCATTGGGTATCGAAACATTAATGATGTCCTTTTTACACACCATTTAATTAAGTTATTCTTGTTTGGGCCCAAAATCACATGTTAGGAATTTTAGGAGTTTTCCAACATATTAGTCTATATTTATTTACAACAGTATTTTCCATTTTACACACCATATTAAGGAGATATCATTCGGCGCCTGCATTATAACTTGTAATGCATTTGCTGTATAAATATACGTAATGCTAATTAACACACCTTTTAATAGAGTTTTAGATGATCTCCTGCAACAATGACCTTTCATCCATGAAATTAAATGGCTTGCTCAGACTTAGTGCTTTTATTTATCAAGTAATAGCTTCACGTTGTAAGCAGGTACAAGACACAAATCGTGTGAATGAAATATGATACTTTAATAATATAATTACACAGGTAAATGGAGTGTAAAATAAGGTTTACCTGCAATTTTACCCTGGTCAGCGGACAAGGTTTCTTTCTGCGCATTGAGGTCCACAAAGTATTAGACTTAGATGAGCTTTTATTCAACCATCGTGTCGGTAACTTTTTGTTCTATCGCAGTAGCTCATTGCTGCCATCACTACATTGATACCAACCTGTAGTAAAATGGTTTGCTAGGGTATATAGTAGCATATTTGTTTGTTCACTAAAATGGCATTAAGAATGTTAATGCTCTAGGTATGACATGTTGTTGAATCTAAACTGGACGGAGCTGTTCGAATTAGGTCATACTTAAAGTGAATTATATGACGGCGAAAATGAGAGGAGCTATACGGATGTTGCATGGAGAGCTTCACAGAACTTGTTATTCATTTATAACTCGTTGGTAAGTAAGTAAACGTCGTCATGGTATTTTCATGTCCGCTTTCACTCCGATAGGTAGGGATGCTATTGATTTTTCTGGAGAATTGATGTTTTCATCATTTGCTTCTAAGAATAAGACTAATTATGCACTAAAAACAAAATAAGTATAACGCAATAGCAATTTCAATTATTCAACACCGTTTTAGCGCATTGAGAAGAACGCTCGGAAAGAGTTTGAATCGAAATCCGGCATTGTATTTTTGTTTGCTTTAAATTGCGTCTTACAGAACTTTGGGGTCTTTAAGAGTATTTTGTAGTGCATCAAATTGATATAATAAATGTGTTTGTGGTTTGGATCGAACAGGTGACCAATGAATCAATTGAGTTCTGGTATATGTTATTATTCAAAATCCACTCAAACATTCATTGATTATTTTGTTTTCTTTCAGTTGTGTATGTGTTGCGAAATATAAAAACAAATCCTAGAATCAACAAACAAGGATATGTCATGTGTAGGTAACACGTCAGTCTATCATCAAAGTTGAGTTGCGATTAGCAACCATTTGATGTCAATGGTAAATTTATTTCAATTTGCGAGATCATGTATCGATAAAGATGGAAGTATACAATACGACACTTAAATGTGGTTTATGTTTCCAAATATAAAAAATATTAATAAAATATACATTTTAAATTCCATTAGGACAAAACCGATATTGCATAGGAAAAAAAACATATTTTATAAGCAAATTTATATAACTTAATATTACAGCGCTGTAAACTACGTATAAACACAATAAACTGTGGCGCAATAGTATAATTCCTCGTTTTTTTATATAATATAAACTTGTTTTGTTTCAAGCACGGCCCATAAAATCCAATCACTCGATTACATATTAGCTTATAGATGTTGCATTCCGTCAGGTCAGCACCTTTATTAATTTATATCAAAACAAAGTCATCTTGTAATTGAGTTTTGGCCAACATTGCATTTTTTATCGCTTTACAGGTACTTTACAGGTACCATACAAAACACGGTGTTATATAAAGTTTGGTTAATGTTAATACATATGCGATTAACTAGAAAATATATCATGAAGAAGCTGTATAGACACAAAGTACAACTACTGAGTATATATGAACTGCCCGTTCGAGTGCAAATAGCACCGATTTTATTACATGGTAAGATAATAAAATATCACAACTATTCTTTTCTTGAACGTATAATATAGTAAATATGTGTTTGCCAAAGATGCTGTTTATGTTCTAATTGATTATTCTCTAATAACATCCGAGTCAATGAAAAAAAGTGGGCAATTTTGAAAACATGCATGTAACGATGCATTTAGAAATATATTGCAATGAAGATATCTGCTGATTCAAATCAATTTCTACTGGCTTTGTTGTGCTACAAAAGCATTGTATAGCCCTAAGCGACACTTACTTAATTATACTTTTTTCTCAACATCTATTAAAAAAAATCATTATTCATATGTTTATTTATTTCTTACCAGACACACACTTTTCATCGCGTTCTTTTTGCTGGTCTTACAATGAAGCCAGTAATATTAACTTTAACTGTGGTCGACGGCAACTTTACAAACAATTTGTAGCAGTTTTTGGAAAATATCCGAAAGCCTATTTCATTTTAAACATTTATATTATATCTAGCCGCATTTCCTAGATTGATAGACGTGTATTAGACCGCCGCTAATAACCTTGAAAAAAAGGTTCCACTTGAACAATCGTTTTTTTATTCAACACGTTTTTATATACACAGTATGATAGAAAATTTATTTTGTTATCAGGGATAGGGCTTCTCTCTGTCCTGCTTCGCTTTATCAGGTTTGATTATTTCCAGTATTATTTAGTGAAAAATGTTGTATAGCAATAATCGTCCCTCTGCTTAGAATAGGTAAATGGATTGCACTAGACTAGACAAATCTTAGAATATGATAAAGCTATATGCACAAAAACCTTTGAAAACCTTGTACCATCGGGTTACGTTCTACCAAATGAATACAACCATTTTCAAAAGACAGATATATAATTCCTATAGAATATCATATCTGGCCCTTATCCGAAGGCATGCAGAATGCCAAATAAAATCCATCGCAAGAGCATCGGTAAGTGAATTTACTTATCTATTTTTACTAGAGCTGTTTTTCTCTTTTGCGCGATTTTTTATGTGTCGAAAATGTTCTTTATTTATTAGGTGCATGGTAAAACTAAGCCGTTTCTTAAATTAATATGAAATATAAACATAAATTGAAAATCAACGTATAAGTTTATACTAGGATTACACAATCATATAAGCTCCAAACCAGATAGCTATATAAAAAGATATGTTGATTAAAGACGCGTTCTATGTACTTTGTCTAGAACAAGGAGTGTGAATTCTGTGTTCATATCAATAATAAATGTTAAAAATTGAAATCCACCCGCACGCAAACGTACTTTTATTATGATATAAATGCACATGGGGTTTGTTTGGAGGTTGACCGATTGGCAACGAACATATCACATTCTATTATGCTACATGGATATTCTTTCTATCCGTTTGCGCTCTACAGCATATTAAAATTGATGTGGATTGTGTTAAGCAAACCATGACAAACTATATCGTAGATGTTTATTCATTTTTAAGATGACAAAAAACCTCTTTTTCTACCATACGTGATACAGGATGCATTGTTTGTTGTTTATTTGTTTTTACTACCTTTTACCGTATGCTGTTGTTATAACTTGACAATTTAATGTTATATTGTGTTATTGGGGCAATTTTGTTTATCAAGCATTTACATTTTTATTGAGAATAATTGTCACCGAGATTATGCCCGTCCAAGAGAATGATACCAGTTCATCAGTGTACATTGTACTTTCTTTCGTTTACACACTGCTGTAAAGAATTATCCTTTCTTTTCAGTTCATTATAAGTTTGATTATCGTAATTCAATTGCTGTTTTGACTGAACATTGGCATTGAGGTCTAACATTTATTGTAAAGCTCCAACCCCTTTTTGTGTTCACTATTTGCATTGGGCCTACCCGTTGGAATCAGAGGGAAACCAAGGTTATTTTCTTAATCATGCATATATACATGTGTATTGCCTTGCGATAAAGTTATATTTTAAATAATATTGACATTTGGGATGGATTATGAAATGTTTGGCTTATAAATCATCTTGGATAAGAGGCAAATCTATATGAATCAATTTATAAACATGAATTCAGGTTTATATTGTTTTATCATGAAACTAAGATTTAGGAAGTGCCATCGTAAAACAGTGCGGGTGCAATACACATAGATATTGCATCAAAGCTCTTATGTATCATATATTTTAGTACTGCACCCTGATCATGTAATTATAATGCATTTTTTAATCAAATACTAATTTTAGATTGGTCCATACAATGACATTTATACCTATGATAGTTTTGTTTGTGCATTACCAGAGACACCATATCCTGTACTGTATTTGTCATTTAACAACATGCCCAACTATTCTTTAAAAATGCTCGCCTTTAATTAACACATACCATTTAATTGGTATTTATTATTTCCATGTCGTTCCCCATTATTATATTTCTTCCTCTTCATTCGATTCCATTTAGCTTCATTCTCCATTTCTCTATTCTTTATTCCTTCTTTCTTCAGACTACCGCATCACCCCAAACCCCTTATCACATTATGTTCCTTCCATCTTCATTCTATTCCTTTGTTTTTCTTTTCCATTTCTCCATTCTTTCTTCCTTCTTCCTTCAGACTATCACATCACCCCCAACCCCTTATCACATTATGTTCCTTCCATCTTCATTCTATCTCTTCGTTCCTCTCTCTCCATTTCTCCATTTTTTCTTCCTTATTTCTTCAGACTACCGCATCACCCCAAACCCCTTATCACATTATGTTCCTTCCATCTTCATTCTATCTCTTCGTTCCTCTTTCTCCATTTCTCCATTTTTTTCTTCCTTCTTTCTTCAGTCTATCCATAACCCCTTATTACATTATGTTCCTTCCATCTTCATTCTATTCCTTCGTTCCTCTTTCTCCATTTTTCCATTCTGTCTTCCTTCTTTCCTTTAGACTACCGCACCACTCACAACCCCTTATCACATTATGTTTCTTCCATCTTCATTCTATTCCTTCGTTTCTCTTTTTCTATTTCCCATGCTTTATTCCCTTTTTTAGACTACCGCATCACCCCCAACCAGCCCGGCGGCGTCGCCACCGAATTCCAAATCTCCCTTCCAGCTTCTGCTACATCCTCTGGAACTAGAAATCTATTATTAGAAAACAACGGAAGTCACCACCACGATGACATTACTTCGTCGTCGCCGCTCGCCGTCACGGCAACCCCACCCCTCAACCCCATACAACCATCGCTTCTGACGTCGAGGTGTCAGCCGGAGGTAACGGCACGACAGCACTTGATCTGGCTGTGCTGGGTCAGGCGCTTATTCAAGGTTGGTTATGTGTTATGGAAAGGAATTATTGGACTGTTTTGGCGGTGTGTAAAGCATATTTTCATGGTTGTACCGAACCTTTATTTATCGATTATGTTATCAATATATATGCATCATACGATACAAGCTATATATTGGAAACGTGTTTGTCTGCAAAAAATAAGACGCTATTTGGATTGAAACATTTTCATTTGCACCTTCTTTTTACCAGATAACCAATTCATCCCTTAACTATATAAATATATTATTGTTTATCTCACTATTCAATTTATGGTTTTCTGTACGGCTTCTTAGAAGGTTTTACGGCGATCATTGTGACGGACACATCATTGACCGATCACCATGGAATTACCACCACAACGGGTGACGTCATCACATAACAACGAGGCCAACCCTTAGTCATTGACCAACCAACACTCACCAACATGACAACAGGTGCTCCGAGTGACCCACATTTAGTCACCCAAGAGCCGCTTATAGCAACTAACCCAGACAATGGAACATCGCAAACTGATCGATCAATTTTGCGGCGATCGCAATCAAATGGCTCGACTGTGGATTTGACAAGCGATGAATTGAAGCTCGCGTAACCGTCAGTGAATATGTCGCAACAAGCGACTGCGGGACATATACAAGCGATTTCGGTTCCTTTATCGCTAGCTAGTTGGCTTATTTCTAAAGCCACTTGGCTGCAGACACGGGGTAAAACAGTTGAGGGCGACCAGGGTATCAAGTGAAAGTACAATTGGTTGTATGTTTGTCGTATTGAAGGAGACGGTTATCTTGCTTTTCGGCTTTATATGGTATTTAAAACATTTTAGAAATGCGAAATAAAATTACTCAAGAGACAACTAATATATATTGCATCAGTGCGCCATAAATAAATACTTATACATATGTTTTAGAAATTATTTGTTTATGCTATCGACATAACGATGCTATGAAGACAATAAAATACATGAAATAGTTGTTCAAACCAATTCAATTCGTTTTAACGTTATTTGTCAGATTTGTTATGGCTGTGTTGAACACAAGATAACGCAATCTAAATTTAAGTGCGAATGAATTTAGTTTTAGGAAGTACATTGCTTGATTTTTTTACAAATTCTCTTACATAATTGCATATAAGACAGAATGAAACATGATACAAATGTTCTTTAATGAAATTCAATTTTACAAAAACAAACACAATATTCTGGATATGTGCCTGATACCAAAACGTTATCTCAGTAGCCTTTTGGATCAAGTACAAAGTCAATTCGTTTATTGAAATAGTATCAAGTTCCGAGGCGCAGCCAAGGGACCGGTACAACGTGTTATTAATAGATTAAACAGATTACTTTAACTGACTTAGTTTTCAATCCATTTCTAAAATCATATTATTTTACGCTACCTAAATTAAGTTACCAGATTATTTCTACTATCTTAGATTATGTTTAGTTATCTAGAAGGATAAACAATATAAATTATTATTGAAAATTATTGAACAAAAGCATATCTTTATACGAGGCAACAATAAGCATTTGATAATAAACGTGCACATTTGGCTTAGAAACATCAAACAGTTTATTTTTACCAGTAAATTCGTTTATTATTGCGATCAGTTTGATCCATCTGACTTCTAATAAGTAGATTCAAGTGCGATCAATAATTCATTAAACACAAAACACAAATTTCACCATCACTTCTATTTCTTCACGATCGTTATATTTAAAACTGTTTTCTTTGTATTTTCGATGTCATTCCATTACAAATGTGATTTGTAATGTGATGGCTATACATTCATTCAATTCCTTCATGTTATGAACTTTTATTCATGACTTTGTATTGAAACATATCCTTATTCGATCACAAATACACATACACTCTGTGTCTTAGCAATGTTACGTCGTATACATCGCTTTATCGCGAATTCGGCTGATTTCTATATATATTCAATTTATAGAATCACGCACTTGGGTCTCTGTCGTCGTCGCCTGGATTGGGCATTTGGACCAGACACGCGATGATGAACCTGTTGCGTATCCCTTTTGAGCCATGCCTTTGGGATGAATGGTTAAACATCTGCAGCGCGCTGTGATAACTGCGATAACTGCACAGGGGAGAAAAGGTGATTCGACTTCCTGTCGCGTGGGGGAAAGGAATGTGCATTTGGGCCGGACACTTGTTGGTGAAACTACTGAGTTTCCTGTTTGATCCAGTTCTTTGCGATCGGGGGCTGCGCATCTGAAGCTCTCTTTGCTAACTGAGATAGTTGAACAGGGTTAGACGACTCGACATCCTGTCTCATGGAGGAAGAGGAATGTGCATTTGGGTCGGGTACTTGTTGATGAAACTGCTGATCATACCGTTTGATCCACTCATCTGAGATAGCTGGCTGAGCATCTGCAGCCTTCTGTGCTAACTGTGATAGTCGTGCTGGGTCAAACGACTCAATTTCCTGCAAACAGAACTCGGTCACTATTTGGAGGATGTATCGCGTGATTTCAAGTAGTTTCTCCCTTTTGTAACAGCAAGCACGCTTTGTGGTATCCGGTTTGTCAAGTGGATCGTTGCAATGAAAGATTTCATCACGCTTCTGCGGAGAGCTTAAAGGAGTTCTAGGCGTACCGAAAAAGTTTGGCAATGTGCCACTCACGAAGCGCAGTTCAAGATGTTTGAATATAAGGAACGTCCACTCGAAATACCGCAACGCATAGAATTTCGAATCGAGACACAGGAATAAGAAAAACAAAGATGTTTTCAACATGTAAGTAGTCATGTAATCTTCTAGGTGCGTGGCGTCGAACTTGAGCATTGTTGTAAAGTGAGATGGGTACAAGTGCCCCACCCGTATTGCTTTTGCAAATTTGAAGCCTTGTATTGCCTTTGGTGGTAGTTGCTGCAGCAACTCGGCCTCAGCCTCGTTCACTGCCACTGGATACAAATATCCATCCATATTTCTTGATAGGTTTTGTTTGAATAATACGTAGAAAGCACAGTTTGATGAAACAACACTGTAGGGCAAACGAAAGCTAGGAAAGTGCAAAGCGGCCACAAGATCGATTTTAATTTCCATGTCTTTGTAGTAAGTGTCTCGCCAACTAAAGATGAGGCTAGGAACGTTATTGTCTAAATAAAAGTGTGGATGAAATGTGATTTCTTTGGGAACACGTTTTTTTTTATTAATGAGGAAATCGTTTCTATGACTAATTGCTTAAGCTCACTAAGCACTTTACGATTGTATATTTGATTTTTGTCATCGCGTGGAAGGAGCTCTAATATATTATCTGGTAGATTCTTTTTTAAATCTATATGTCCGTACATGATTTCATGCTTCGATTGTGTAACATTCACATATGACCCTAACTTAATAAGCGAAAACAGAAAGTCAAATTCGTTTGGAAGTAACGGGCGCGTGTTCTCCTTTTGACTTCCGACTAGAATTGATTTAATTGTAAAAATCGGGTTTCTTTTAGTTATCTCTTGTGCAACGAGGTCTATGAATTTGCAAACTACTAATTTCACATGTTCTCTTTCCTCTGTGTTTTCTAACATTTGTTTTTGTACGTTACGCATTCGATCCACAACATTGTGTGGTGTAATTGACGCGTGTGTTGTCGGCAACTTTGTTGATATTTTCTCTGATTTGCGATACCAGTTGCTGTATTCAATATCCTCGATTGATTCAGAAGTGCCTATATGGTGATACAACATTTCTGATATGCCTTGATGTTTTTGAGATAGCCTGATAGGATCAATGCCATGTTTCATTTCAATTATTTTCACAAAGTCATTTGGTAAAATGCTTGAAGAATACCGCAATATAAATTGAACTTGCTCCGAAATGCCAAGACGGATTGCGTGATACAGTGATGAGCATGAACTATCGGATACATTTTTTGTTTTGACATCATAGCTCTCACATAGTTGATTAAAATGTTCTTTTTCCGCATTCAGAAAAGCGTATGATGTGAGTCTCCAAAGTTCATAAATTTGACCAAGAATAACGTTAGTACCTGTTTTGGCAGCCGATGACCACAATATATGCAATTGATTACTTGTGAAGGCGTTACGATTTTGAGTTATTAATGATGACATTTCCGATAGAAGTATTTTTGCTGTGATGAATTTATTGTTTATCAATGATATGCTTATGTACTCAAATAAAGCGTTATAATCATTATCCCAGTACACATATTTGGCAAGAAATGCAACGATTTCAGCATATCCCCAGCGACATGCCTCGTTTATGCATTTACATATGAAGCGCTGTCCATCTTCGCTTCCAATATTAAGTGTCGGTTCAATAGAACGAATGTTCTCAATGAAATATCGAACACAATTAAGTTGGTTTAAGCGACACGCTGCGTTAATAGGATTATAACCATTGCTGTCAATGGCATCGTATTTGAATAGACCATATTGTACCAACACACGTAAGCACTCAACATGCCCATGTTGACAGGCCACGTGCGCCAGTGTGCGACCAAAACAATCCACGAGGTCCGTTTTTATATTAGCACAGTCTAGCAGCAACTTCATGTTATCTACTTGGCCGTATTGACAGGCCATGAAGAGAGCCGTACTACCATTAGCATTCTGATAGTTAATGTCGATGTCACGTTGCAACAGTGCCTGCATGATGGCCGATGAGGGCAGGGCGGCGGCGCGGTGTAAGGGAGGATCAGCTTGGCCTGGCCTTCGATTCACATGAATCCCAGACTGTTGCAGGAGAAGTCGCACCATATCCTCATTTTGAATTGTGATTGTTATATCCAATGGTGTAATTCCGTGGCATATTTCGTTGAGGTTTTCTTGTTGAGCTTTGCGTGTTTTGAATCTTTCAAGTATGGATTTTACCTTTTCGATTTCACCGTTATATACGGCTGTATGCAATGGTGGGAATTGTTCATTTTCAATCATGTAACGCCATTTGACATAAAGAGCCATATTGCAGACCAAAATATTTATAGCAAAATATATAGTTATTGATGATATAATGTTCAAAATTAAAGAAACTTTTAATATAACAGTTTCATAGTTGATGCTGTCATGCGTATGCCATTGATGTATATATTATTTACAATTATGATTTCCACATTATTTTATACATCATTTATGAAAGATTTGTCAATAGCATAAAACTAAGTTTTTGTTATACACTGAATGATTTCAATCAATAATCGTATCCATATATCTATAGTCGACATAAATAGTTTAAATCATCTTCTAATTATTATTCACGATACATATTAATTTCAAGTAATCATTTTCTTCCACTATCAGAATAAAATTGCGATTAAATTCAAATTGCGTGTATCTATTAACAAAGGCAATATTACTTTCTCTATGCTACGATTTGCCTCTCACAAATGCAACTAATAACATTAAAAGGGAGAGGAGATATGATTCATATAGCGCACTGACTTACAAGCACTTTAGCCTTGTCCTTCATAGCAGTGCATGCGGAATGTATTGATCCTGTCTAATATTCTCGCTTGCCTAATGCAGGTCGGCAAATTGCTGATAAGACATTCGCTTCAATGCGTGCATATATTGCACTGCATTATCAATCTGCTTATAGAATGTTTATGTCAAATCTCTATACATGTTGACATCCATATTATTTTAGTTTAGACGTTGCGATAGATTTATTATGGGGGTAACTCCCTATTTTCAACGTCGTTGGTTATGTTTAGTTAAGATTTGGGACTAAAACTATAACTAAAGATTAACCATTTACGGAGGATGAGTTATTTGCGTTATATTCCGGTTTATTGCGGGCATCTATATTCGAAAATATCATTTTTTAAATTTAAATTACAAGATATGAGGTGCACGTTTTTTTAACAAGACAATTATTTTGTTTAAATTCATAGGATATCAACATAAACTATTCCATATAATATATAAAATGTTATACTATGACTATAGACATATTTTTAAAGACAATATTTTTACCAATAGCAATCACAATTTCACTTATAAATATAAATATGTAAAGAAAAACACTTATAAACTCCTCATTTATAAAACTAGATTTAAAAAATTTTTTTTTGCCTGTTTATTTCAAACAAAACGGGATTGATTTACAAAATATAATTCCTATGTTTAGAAATGTTAAACGACGTCGAAGTTTGACGACGATGTAGTATTTACATGAGTCTCATGACCTTTCAAAGCGTTTATCATCAATTCTGAATATTTCTTGACACGAACCATGTTCCAGGGGTATGGTTGTCATTTTAATGTCACCGTTTTGATTATTATTGTTGAATAATGACCTTTAACATCATATGATAAAAATAAAATGCTTAATTGAATTAAATACATATATGAGCGCTCTATTTAAAAGTACACAATAATTAAACCTAGCATTTAACAAATATGAATATGCTTAGAGGTCAGCCAGCTATGTGTAATAACGGATAGTCCGTTACGGGAGCTTTTGTTGAGTGTCTTGCATTTTCAACGTGAAAAAAAACACATGTCTACCTGTGTTATAACTGATTTGATGTTTTCTGTAGCGAGTGCTTTTGTTTAATTTAAGTAAAGCTGTGAATTATTAAGCATCTAGCCCTTTGATTATAACTTATGACAAATTACTGAATATACAAATAAAACTATACCATTGGAGGATTTGAAAGGTTTATTCCTTTTACAAAACATTTGTATTTTATGACAATATACAAATATGATTTGATTTTGAAAATAATTGGCCTACACACAACTACATATAAAACATTTAATTCAAAGTTGAAAACATAATGTTTTAATGACAATTATACAAATGGGTCGCGGTGGGAGGGAAGCGATTTTAAAAAATAAGCACATGTAGCTGCCGCGCGCACGCTTGCGATAATGCGAATGAAGTAAAAGG
>LQRL01149633.1:3559-19569 GCA_001703475.1 Hydroides elegans | reverse complement strand
TATATATGTATCACATTTTTACTCCAATATTTGATTCTACAAGCGATTTAAGAAACTATTTAAAGAATCCTTTCATATTAAGTTAAATGTGTTAAACATTTATTAACAATATCATAATAAAGTAATTAAAAGATATATTGCTTTCCTATGTAGGCAAATACATTGTTTAAAATTCCTTATGAATATAATGAATATTTTAATAATTCAATATAAATATTGCAGATTGATTCAAAAGAGCGGAACAACGAATCGACGCCTCATCGCCCTCACAAAACGTCTGGTAAATCATGCGTGGTGCAATAGATGCTGCAATTGTTTATTGTGGAACTTTTGTATCAATATTAATTATAAAATAGTTAAGGTATAATATTTAAACAGAAAAATGTTTTATTAGTGATATGGACAATTAACTAGAATAACCGCTCTAAGAGTATACATAACAGAATATAACATAGCGTTGCAGTTAGATTTTTTAAAAATGATAATTCGTCTTTTGCTTATGAAAAGGAATGCTCTGAATATTATCTGAGCTTAACTTAGTGGTTTATTCAAGACAATTTCGCATAATTTTAAGTCTAGAATATAGTCTTTTCCTAAAGTAATGGTAATAGAACTGGTTTTAATATATATGTGGAAGTGCAAATGGAAGTATATAAACATATTTTGATATTTCTATAGTTGTTCGATAGCGGGCTTTTTTGTGCAATTGCATAAATAAATCAGCTGTGTTTGCTTATTACTTGTATGTACATTTTTTAAATAAAAGTTATGATGATAATATTTCTATGTTTTATGTACTTGAAATGAATTATCAATTAATCGATATGTCAGGTTACTAAAACTCAATTATATAAAATCCATAAGAAAGCATTTATTGATTTGAAATTTGCATATAATACAAACAAAACGAGATATTCCCGACAATGCACTTCACTACCAAGCATTAATTAATGCTTATATACACAATTGCATTCTTACAATCTAAACATTATAGACAAGCATGCATAAACTTAGTCGTTGTTTTAATATATAAATCATAGAATAATTTTGTAGCTAATTAAATTAAAAATAAAACTTCTATTTACTCATTGTTTGGTACATTTCTTTTAAAGAACCGTATGGTTTCAAACGCTAAGTTGATTATCTTGACATTCAATTTAAATGCATATAATTAGGGTAGTACGCCGTTTATGCAAAGATACTATACTTGTTTTACATTAATTAATTATTATGACTTTCATTGCGGCGCACTTAAATGCAGAAATCAAAGTTCTCATCTAAATTAATTTCTTTTTATGGTTCAAAAGCCAAAGTCAAGTTGAAAATACGTGATTCACGTCAGCTAGCTATCCCTGTAGATTAAATTCGAGTGCACACAACCTAAAAATGTTAAAACCACATTTAAAGCTGCCGATTAAGCGCTGAATTTAATAGATTTATATTAAAAGCATAAGGTTTTGAATTTCATTATTATTATGTCTGCTGTTTAATTCTTGTATTAGTGTCCGTTTTCAGTTAAAACATGTAGTTTAATTAAACATTGCAATCTCAAACTAATAAAACAAAGTTGTGGTGCAACTTAAATACTGCAAGAATGATATCTCTACTATAACTCAATTAGAGTCTTTAATTGTGTAAAGCAGGTACACCATATTGAATTTGAATCGGTATCAGCAGTGTTGATGACGGTTTCAGATTTTTTCAGAATTATAAATATCCCAGACCTTACAAATTGTTAAAATATAGTTACATGTAAGACCTTATAAAATGTTAAATAATTTTACATATAAGACGTGTATTTCATTCTAAATTAAGTATATTACGAATCTTTTTACTGAACTTCCATTTAAAATACCTTTAAATTAGGAGTATTTAATCGCTTTACCTTTTACTTGCAAAACTGAGTGGATATTATATGCAGATAAAACGACTTAATAATTGTATTTGGTGCTTGTTTTAATATTGATCAGTAGACATACAATATAATATTCGGATTTTATAGCAATCTAGTGTCTTAAAGTTAATATGCATGGCGTATAAGATTTAAGCCGTTCCAATGGTCGAATTATTTTTACGATTCGGTTTTGATAAAGGTTCATTTTGTGAACAAAACAAATAAAATGGCTGATTGAAATGCTAAATTAATGGAGCTATAATATTATAGTGCAAATAAATATAGATAATTACCATTTTACAAAGGCATAGACATAAATTGTTTTTACCGAGACAAATAGTCAATTATTAAGTAATCACACCAACAACATTTTCAAAAGCCATATGTTGTAAACCGTGAGGACTTTTGTCGCATTTATATGCGATTAAGTAACTATTTATTTTTGGCAAGTTCCAAATTTGGTTTTTAACACTAACGCCACCATGTATCAACTATCAGTACTATTTAGTTACACTTATACATTGTTTGCAATGAAGCAATAAAGGATCGCATAATCGTAACTGTAAGATTGTGTCCCCTTTAAAGATACATTTGTATTGATAAAAACCGTAATGTGATCATTCTTTATTACATGTCTGTGAATAGCAAATATATGGGCATGCTATTGAATAAAAATAACATTTTTCAGATAAATGATCTTAAACATATATAAAATTGTGAAATTGCAACATGGATGGCGAACGACTTTATAGAATATTAAAACAAAATAGTAATGTTGACAAAATAAAAAAGTATCAATCAAAACTAAAAGAACAAATTAAATTAAGTGCCAAATTAAAGGAAACAAAATCTGAGAAACAAACGGAACAGGCAATAACACAGATATGCAATAAACTTGAAGAGGATGTCACGAAAATTGAGAATATGGGAGATAACTTTATGACACAAATAAAACAACACATTGAACGTGTGATACGTGACCAAGAAAATAAGACAGTGGACATAAGTAAATTTGTTGATGACATTTTGTTACCTGCACGCCTCGTCACTAAATCAACAACCGTGACAAAGAACCCTGGTTTATTTTCAAGCTCGGAAACTCATGTTGTAGATGTCACATCATCGCTGGATGAAACTAAGATAAACGAATTCTTTCGTGTTCTTGGTTATGCAAAGAAATCTAATACCCCAGGAAACGCGATAGTTCTCAAGAATGAATTCCGTGACCACTTGCGTCGTGATTTCCCAGATCTTATCCGAGAAATGGAGAATGTGATAGACGATATGACCAATTTACCCGAACGCAGGACAGAAACTAGCGCCCCTCTTGAAAACCTAGAGAGTTCTGGAGACCGCGAAGATTCAGAAGATATCGATGTTCTAATAGATCAACTGAAGAAAAACCACGAAAAAGTCGTTTCGGACCAAACTGAATCGCTGGAAACATTACAGAACATTACCAATAAAGCAGTACGTATTGCTAAGCTCGGATGCTTAATGGCAATGAAACTTGTCTTACTGATTGTTAAATCGGAACTTAATCAGTTCCTCCATCTTGAGGCTCTCAAACAAAAGATGTTGGTCGAACGTGGCTTTAAGGCCGTCTGTATAGTTCGGAGCTTTTACGAGAAAAAAACAGTCACACAAGCATATTTTGGAATCGGGAGTGGCACCGACAGAGATACAAGAAGTCCATCAGTCAAATTCGACGAAGACCTATTTCGGCGTCTCGCAATTCGTTTCAATGAGATCGCCTCGGTTCCCTCTGTCGATGAACTGATAAGTATTAAAAATTGAAACGCATGGTTTTTGGTTTATTTTGTAAATATTACCCATCGAACTGTAAACAAGGTTGAAATGTTAATAGACCGTACATTGTTATTGTTATTATCAATGACGAATTATTTACAATGCGTTGCTTATTTCAGTAACATAATCAATCAGTATTTGTTCCGAAACGATTATTGGCAACGTTCAACTGCGATTAATTTATATCTCGTTTGTTTCAATTAAGAAATAAATTGTTGTATTACCATAGCTTCATATCAATCAATTATAATTCATATATAAAATTTATTTTCATAGGTAGTGGTTTGTCGAGCTCTACCAAACAATTGCATATGTTTCTGCTACTAATACACGGTAAATTATTTGTTAGCTGTGATTTTAAATATCGATATATATTTATCCTAATAATTATATAAATATTATTATCAATGTCTCAATGTGACTCCTTTTGAAACAGTTGAATGTGCGAGTGAATCATTTTTTATCTATATCAGCTTAAGAAAGTTTTAGATTAACAATATAAAATGATTTAATGAAAAGAGAAGCAGGATCAGGATAAGTCATCTAGGATTTGTCAAAAGCTTGATGATACAATCATGACGTGTTTTTCTAAAGCACACATAATGTTTTATAATTAACGTTTCTAAATTGTTATAAATTTGGTGTGGCATAGTTACAGAAAACATTTTTTTCCATAACACAAAAATACATTTGTTCTATCGTTTATTGTTCCAACGTTTTTGTTTGTTTATTACAATTGAATTTGTTAATTTTGTAGTAATCATACTTCATTGATTCCGAAAGTGGTCGGTGTAAATAATTGGTTGTATAGTCATTCTATTTTAATAGTGCATTGTTTAATAGCACAATGTAAATAATGTTTTTTTTCTTAAAATGAAAGTTCTGTTGTTATTTTTTTTTCAAATTGAATTTCTGCCATGTGTATTAAATTCTATGTATAATAAAATCATACTTTAGAAAAAAAATGTTTATGCTATGAAACAACAAAAAATATGCGGGCAAACACAGAACAGGAAATTATGTCCATAACGTTCTACTTTCGTGTGTCTGTTTAATAATTGAAGGAATCATAATGTCATTGAGTATAATACATATTTTGAAATGTTTCATCGTATTTTGATAACACTTAGTTATACTATTTTCATAAGTGTTAGCTGTGTATTATTATTTAGCATTATAAATCTATTAAAAATATATCTACTTTATCCAATGTGCATTGATTGCTTGATAAATATATATTAACTCTTAACACCGCAAACCGATGGGTACTGGTACACTGGTAGCATTGCTTTAACAATGATAACAAATAATATTTTATATGGCCTCCGGTTGAGGACAAGTATTTAATATATTTTTCATTACAATTACAGTTGCAATAGGCATGTGTTACTTTATAATTTAGTTTAATCGGTGTTATAATAACAATAAATGAGTCGTAACAATTAACTTAAGAGTTGATTATTTATTGTATGTATCGTGGTTACATATTTTGAATATCTTGATTGTAATTCTAACTTGACAATGATGCAGCTAAGGAATTTTAGCATAACAATGATCGGTGTGTCATTGGCCATAGCCGAATCGGTCTATAATAATATGTAAAAAGAATATATTGATTCAACGTTAAAATAAACTATGTAAGTGCGTGTTCTATCTGCCAAAATAAGTATGTGAACAAATCAATACATATTTGTCTGAAAATCATTGTTATGTTTCCTTTCCGGCCAATTTGTTGATTAAACCTAACAAGCAGTAACCTTGAATGTGTTCATGCAAAAAGGCATAGCCTTAGCAACACGCAACTGCAGAAAACGCAACACAATTGATAATCCTATCACATTGATAATCAGTATATATTTAAATGAATATGAAACTCATCACATGCTTCTGCAAAAACATGTTAGTAGTCATAGGTGATATGACAAAAATGCAGTCCATTCTCGTTTAAAGCATTTGATACAAATAGTTTGATAAATCTTAATAATAGCCTTATCTTTATTGCTTTCATATCACTTTTTCCACTTACAAGCATGCACTGCAAAGCCCTTTCGCACCTTAGTTCATGGAATATAATTATAAGCGCCGTCAACTAAATACAGTACAGCCACAATGTTTGCACTGGGAATCAATAACCCTAACTGCTATTTTTTCAATGACGTGGTGTTGCCTAACACTGTTACATATCGCATTGATTTCTCAGTTAATCCTGGCAGAACCTAAATATAATATGAGCATAAGAGACATTCAAGAAACCTGAAGCGAGTTTGCAAGGTTGATATCAAATAGTTTAGTTTTATTAGATATCAGGATACAATTTCAAAATGGTCAAGCAAGTTTCAACTATGGTAAGAAATTAAGATTATATAGAAATGATACAAAACAAATGTCTTATATGTGTTGTAGCTGTTAACCATAATAAATGTGTTATAAGCAATGTATGAATTAGCAGTCATATAAACACGAAAAAATATATTGCACTATTGGGACTAAAAGAAAGGCTTATTGTTGATATTAAAAACAATGTGTCAAATAAACAAAATGGTTGTCCTTTAAAAAGTCAAGACAATATTATATTTGGACGCTGATAAGCAGTCGTTTAGTATAAAATGGTATTAAAATGGCGAATTGAATAAACAAATTGAATAATTTAAACATAGCACAACACGACATTTGTTGTTTGCTTGCCACGCCTAAATATATATAAAAAACAAGTCATAACATAAACTTATCAATCTATTAACATAAATTGTTATTTTAACATATTTTGTGTACATGTTTATCCTGATTGCATGTGTTTGAACGAATCGAAAGCATAATTGTTAAAAGGGCAAAGTATCTACATTGTTTTGATTATGTCAAGAAACAGCTGAGTAGTTCTGCCCAATACTGCCCCTTGGTGTTGTGGCACTGCCCCCGTGGTACAACGTCTTGTTTGTGAGTCCGAATAAAACGCCGCTCTATTTAACTTGCTTTATTATTTCCAATATTATTTCCTTACTTCTTATTATCACCAATCCGCATCTGACGAGCACAGAATCTCGACTCCTATTTATACCATTCACACATATTCTAGAACATTCCATAACAAAGAACATGCTATACAGCACGTACACGGTCTACTTAGTACATATAAACATATCACGTACACGGTCTACTTAGTACAGATAAACAACAATGAACGTTATTATATGCATGTAAAAAATATAGAAGATTCGAGAATACACATATCTTGATAATAGCCCCCCTATTAAGAAAATATTCCAAATGTTTTCACATCAAATTTCTACATCAGAATAACGTTTGTCTCACTATGTCCAGTTTATGTCCTGCTCAAATAATCCGCCGCGAAATTGTCCGATCCTTTGATGGCTTCAATACGAAAACTGTAGTTCTGGAGGAACAACGACCATCTGATGATCTGGGTGCTGTCAGTCTTGCACTTCTGGATGTAAGAGAGTGGTCTATGATCGGTATGTAGCACGAACTCAGTTCCATAGAGGTACTTCTGGTACTTCTGCACGGCAAACACATTCCCGTTTGATTACCGAATAGTTTTTCTCCCTCTGCAGCAGCTTTTTGCTCACGTACGCCACAGGAAATAGTCCGTCTTCAAAGTTCTAAAGCAAGGCCGCGCCCACTCCTGTGTCGGAAGCATCAGCCTGCACGATGAAAGGGCTTGCAAAGTCTGGTAACCGCAATATCGGGGCCTCCGTAAGCTGTACCTTCAGCGTCCGGAATGCTGACTCCTGGGCTGGTCCCCATTCGACCTTCAAAGGTTTGCCTTTCTTCGTCAAATTGGTGAACGGCACGGCGATCTCGGCAAAGTTCGGGATGAACTTCCTGTAGTAGCCAGCAAGTCCAAGGAATGATCTGACTTCCTTCTTGGTCGTGGGCTGTGGAGCATCCCTGATCCTGTCGAGCTTGCCTTGGTCCATCTCGACTTGGCCTTTTTAGATTCTGTGTCCGACGAAGTCCACCTCTGCACTTCCGATCTCACACTGTGACGGTCAAAGTGTCAGCTTGGCGCATCGGATGCGTTGGAATACGTCTCGGAGCATGACCATATGGCCTGGCGAGTCTCTTGTGTGCCCGAGGACGTCATCAACATATGCGTCCGCGTTCTTGGCACCCTTGAGGAGCTTGCGCAGCACTCTGTTGAACGCCGCACCGGAGTTCTGCAACCCAAAAGGCATCTTCCCGAACTGGTAACACCCATCTGTAGTCGTGAACGCCGTCAGAGGCTTCGATGCTTCATCCAATGGGATCTGCCAATACCCTTTGCTGAAGTCGAGCTTTGCGAAGACCCTGTCCCCAGGTAGCTTGGCGATCAGATCTTCTTGATTTCCCATCGGTTCGGTGTCGAACTTCGTGATGCTGTTCAATTTCCGAAAGTCTATACATAATCTGTATGTATTGTCTTTCTTCCTCACCAGCACTATCGGAGAGTTGTAGGGAGAAGTAGACGGTTTGATCACTCCATACTTCAGCATGTTCTCTACCTCGTCCTTGATGACTTGTCTAGTCGAGTATGGCATCGGGTACTGCTTCACCCTCACAGGCTCTTCTGTAGTCAGTTCAATGACATGTACCCAGGTTTGTTGTTCCCGGTACATCCGTGAATATGTCTCTGTATTCATACAGCAGAATCGCTACCTGCCTCTTTTGTACGTCACTCAGTGTGTCCGCGATCTTCACATCCTTGTAGCTCTCCTTGCTCTCTAACGTCGGTAGATGGAGAAGAGAGTCTTCGCTCACGACCCCGTCGCCAATGGAGTCATCTTCGTCGATAACTGTCACAGCTGCTGCCTTCGTGGGGACGTCGTCACGCACAAAGTATCGACGCAGTAGATTGGCATAGAAAACCTTGTCTTTCCTATCCATGTTGACTCTATAGTCCATTCTGTTGAGGACTTCCACGACTTCATATGGTCCCTTCCGCTGACGAAGCAGCTTGTTGTTGTCAGTAGGTAGCAACACAACAACTTTTTCGCCGATTCCGAAGGATCGTTTCTTTGTCTTCTTGTCGTAGTGGTGTTTGAACTCTTCTTGTGCAGCTTGGAGATTTTCGCGAGCCAGCTGACACGTCTCCTCGAGTTTGTTCCTCAGGTCGAAGATGTACTGGTACGTGTTCCGGACCTCTGTAGCTTCACACTTCGTCCATAGTTCCCTCAGAACTTGCATCGGTCCCCAAACAGTCCTTCCGTAAAGGAGCTCGAATGGCGAGAACCCTGTGCTGGCTTGCGGCACTTCTCTATAGGCGAACAACACGGCAGGAAGATATCGGTCCCAGTCCTTAGGACGCTCTTGGCACATCATCTTCAGCATACTCTTCAGGACTCCGTTCATTCGCTCACACAGTCCGTTGGAACGGGGATTGTACGGTGTCGTGTAGATTTGCTTGATGGACACAAGTCTGCAAACCTCCCTCATCATGTCGGCTGTAAACTGCGAATCAAGGTCACTTAGTATCTCCTTTGGAAATCCAACTCTGCAGAAAACATCCAGCAATGCCTATGCTACTCGTTCCGTCTCTATCTTCGGCAACGCTATAGCTTCTGGATATCGAGTTGCGAAGTCCACCATCGTGAGTATGTATCGGTTCTTGTTGTCGGACACTGGTTAGATTGGTCCAATCAGGTCCACAGCAACACGTTGGAACGGTTCGTTCATGAGCGGCATCTCCCCGAGTGTAACCTTCGTCGCTCTACCTCTAGGGACAGTCTTCTGGCATACATCGCCGGATCTACAGTATCTTGTCACGTCGCCGCGTATTCCAGGCCAATGGAAATTGGACGTAATTTGATCGAGCGTCTTCTTCATAGCAAGGGGACCTCCCACCAGTGACTCATGCGCAAGGACCATGACTTGTCTGCGGTATGGGGTTGGGACTACGATCTGTCTGGTTTCTACTGTGGAAGACCCTTTCGGCTCCTTGAGAGTTCTGTACATGACATCGTCGTCAACACTGTACACGTAGCTCTTGTCACCGCGCGTGACACATAACCTCTACAACCCCAGTGAAGTACGGCGTGTCGACCTATCCACCAGCGCACAGCACATCTGTCGTCCCGTGAGTTGGCTTTCATGCCCCAGTCCAGCTTTGACTACTGCATCGGTACAACCAGTGTCCCTAAACACCTTCACTTGCACATCTCCAACGTACCCAGTCGATGAGATAAGTCGGTCTGCGTCTGACACCTCGTTTGCGTATCGTATGTCACTCGCGATAGGGATAGACGAACCGTCGGCTAACATCAGTTGACCATCCTCTGTGTTACGGCTGATGTTCCCAGGAAGCGTCTTGCAGAATGCTGCCGTCTTCTTCGAATCTTGACCCTGGTTCTGCCCTCTTTGGTCCTGTGGACTCTCTCTTTCTCCAGTCTTCGGGCAAATCATCGTCGTGGACTCCCCTCGCCATTGCTGCAGCACCACGCCTTTCGTCTGCCTTCTTGTTGCGACACTCGCGTGCGAAATGACACCTCTTCTCACAATAGTAGCAAATGGTGTTGTTGCGGCTCTTGTCGGAAGGTTTCGACGTCTGGTCGCGTTGCCGACGGTTGTTGTTGCTTCGGAGTTGACTGTTGCAAATTTTGTACACTCCGGTTTGAACTTGACCTCTATGAGTTTAGTGCGCCACCATGTGCCTCCAGGTATTGCTCAGCCAGCTGTGTAGCCTCGTCAATTGTTTTTGGGACACGCTCCTTCAAGAACAGGGCCAGCTCCTTCGAACAGGAATTGATCAGCTGCTCACGGATGAAGAGGTCCTTGATAGCAGCTACACTTCCGTTTGCCTCAGCAAGTTCTGTCCACCGGTCGAGATAGCGTTTCAGGCGGGCCACAAACTGGAAAACCGTCACACCCCTGTCTGGTTTGGCTTCGCGGAACCTGTTCTTGAATCCGTCGGCGGTGAGCTGGTACCTGTGGAGAACAGCCTTCTTCAGGGCATCATAGTCGTTGGTCTGTTCCGGCGGCATGCTGGCGTAGACGTCGAGTCCTTTCCCTGTCAGCAAGGCACTCAGACTGGCTGCCCACGTGTCCTCCGGCCACTCTTGCCTCGCAGCGAAGCGCTCAAACCGCTCGATGAACGCGCCAACGTCGTTCTTAGCCTCGTCGAATTTCGGTAACTTTGGCCGATTACCACGCAAGGAATCTTGTCGCATGGAGACGTCGAGAGGAGCACCCACTTCAGACCGTAGCTGGGCCAGTTCCAGTTCTTTCTGACGAAGCGAAAGTTCACTTTCCTGTTGTTCAGCTTGAAGTCTTCCCACAATCTGCAAACGCTCAAGCCCTTTCTTGGCGACAAACGTATCTAGTTTCTCGCCGGTGTGCCCCAGCTCTTTGCCTAGTGATAGCCATCTTTCGTACGGAGCACTCATGATGTTGCGTTCGGTGTACCCTCTGCCAGAAATAATACCCAGCAGCGATGGTCTTCTCTTGCGTCTTGGGATATTCGTTCTTCGAAACCACCAGAGAGCTATCCCGGACAAGCCTCAAAATGTCAAGAAACAGCTGAGTAGTTCTGCCCAATACTGCCCCTTGGTGTTGTGGAACTGCCCCCGTGGTACAACGTCTTGTTTGTGAGTCCGAATAAAACGCCGCTCTATTCAACTTGCTTTATTATTTCCATTATTATTTCCTTACTTCTTATTATCACCAATCCGCATCTGACGAGCACAGAATCTCGACTCCTATTTATACCATTCACACACATTCTAGAACATTCCATAACAAAGAACATGCTATACAGCACGTACACGGTCTACTTAGTACAGATAAACATATCACGTACACGGTCTACTTAGTACAGATAAACAACAATGAACGTTATTATATGCATGTAGAAAATATAGAAGATTCGAGAATACACATATCTTGACAGATTAGATATATTGATAAACATTAAAAACATTTCACATTTTGTTTGTCTCAATTTTTCTCGAGTTCACAGATCTCAGTGAAAACCATTTGCTGTGTTAATGACTGGAACGCATAAATTAAACTCACATGCAAATATATAAGGGTGCTCAATATTGTAATTATGCATTTTACAGGCTGAATTGGATCAGGCAAAGGCCGATGCCGCTGGCAAACTGCTGATCATTGATTTCTATGCTACTTAGTGTGGTCCCTGCAAAATCATCGCCCCTACAATTGAGGTAATCAAAATTCAATTAAGGAACGGTTACATTAAAAAGGCGTTTGCTATGCAAATTTTATTGATTTCTTCGCTACTTGGTGTGGTCCTTGCAAATTTAAATCATTGCTCAATTTCTTGCGGTACACTTATGGCTTTGTGATGGAGTTTTCATCAAATATACTTTCTGCTTAATGACAGGAACTAGTAAAATCACAGCATGTTTAATGTATTTATATAAAACTAATTTTTGTGCTCATTAAAGCAGTCAGATAAGCGGCTTCTTAACAAAAGGAAATGCAACAAAATGCATCATTTAGCAAAATGTATATGGAAATATGCAACTATTTAACTTAATGTGCTATATTGTTAGGTCATTTAGGTGAAAATAATCAAATAGTTACATTTGATACATTAAACATTCTTTTGATACTTGATATATTGTTTTCTTAAAACAAACACTAAAACATATAGCATGAATTTGTTGCTTTTACGTTAGATATATATTTTTCACCAAATATCTACTATACTTTTCATCAATAAGAATGTTTTGTACCGATAATTCGTTGGATATATGATTGACATCGGGTCGAGGCATAAAGCTTTTTTGTTCATTTTTAGACGTATTTGTTGCTAAATATATGTAAGTTTGTTTTCTTTACATGTTTGTGGTTCATAATGTTCAATTCGTGCAAGGCAGCTATTTTATGGCTTTAAAAGACACGCTACGTTTGATTATGCTCACTTCATTTTGTGTTTCAGGAACTTGAAAAGAAATATACTGACTGTGTTTTTATTAAGATCGATGTCGATGAAAATGAAGTAAGATTAATATTGCGATAGCATAAAGGGTCTGTTAATCCATCACGATAACTAGATTCGCCGCCTTAAGAATATAAAGCTTCTATTCTGAAGCATTTTGACATTGGCGCCATTATAATGCTGCATGATACGTAGGCACAATGCAAACTTTAAAATGCTATCTTTAAAATAATCTAAAAAGCAATTGTGTTGTCAATGTTTGTTTTAGATTTGTATGTCATGTATTGTCAGTATAAATGATATGTCAAATATGTGTATAATTTACAATTTAAAAACAATATTAAATGCTACAATTTATAGGAAGCATCACAAGCAGAGGAAATAAGCGCTATGCCAACTTTCAAGTTTTACAAAAATAAACAGGAAGTTGTAAGTTCATATAATGTTACTTTATTGTTTATACAAACTTAATCGAGATATTTGCAGAGAACTTAAATTGATTATAGGTTGATAAGATAAATATCTTGCTTTCAGTGTGAATTAAATCTCTATATATTCGATAAGCCTTCACACATTTTTAAAAAACAACAAATCATGTTCACATTGTTGAAATGTTTAATCCGTAGCACTATCATTTTAGGATGAAGTCGTTGGCGCAAATAAAGATTCGATTGAAGCGAAAATACTAAGCCACAAATAAAATGGATGATATTCTACGAAGATGATAAATTTAACATTGCAAGATGATAAACAAACAAACACACTTTGACAGTTTGATACTGTTCAATTACTTTATAGCGTGTAAATCAAAATAATTCAATTGTAATGAATTTATTATGAATTTATCCATCAAAATAGTTATTGGGTGAAAAAATATATTTTGTATGTTTTAATATGGTAGTATGCGTAATATATATATATATATTACACATATTTCATTATTTATTCAAATGAACAACATCATATGTGTTCTTTCCTACAAATGACATAGTTTATTGTGTTGATGCCTACAACCGCTTCTAAGTAATTATCATGCAGTAAAATGTATTAAGTACAGATCGACATAAGATATCAAGAGGCGTCGCCTGCTTGGAAATATAATAAAAAACTGAGAAATCTCAATGAGATATTTTCATTTGATCTTTTCGAGAATAGCAAATTTTATAACCTAATCACACCATAAGTATTGTCTGCAAGTAGACGCGCTTACTTAATTCTCATCAAGACAATCAATTTTTTATTCAAATAAACAATGCAAACAAGTCTATCTCATCCTGTTTTTTTCTGTGTCGCAGTATTTGTGCACCATAAATTTAAAAGATATTCCAGGCACATCAACTCATTTTAACCGATCTCCTTCAAATTTGTAATATAAAAATTCAGTTAATTAGCGGTTTAGAAAACAAAATAAAAATTCCTATCGCAGTTTTGATCACTGGACAAATTATATGTTACCAAGCTGCATCTAAACTTCAAATTGCAAGAACATACTCCTTCCCTGACTGCGTCCTATATTTGGAATGCAGGCAGATTACAGACTGAAAATGTGCCACTGCCGCAACACAAAGGGAATAGTGAACTTACCAGGAACTTGCATGAAGGACACATTTTGACGCATTTTCAACAAGCTGTTCAATCAAATCAAAGCAACATTTCAATTAAGAACAACAAAAATATAATAGTTTTTGAACATAAGACTTTGGCATAAAAGTGTTCTTTTTCCGAACCAGCGGAGTAGTTTCTCTTTTTCTAGTTAGTTTGGAACAGAAAAGGACAATATATGCTTAATTTTATAAGTGAAATATAACTAAATAGCCTACATATTATATTACATATCATATATCACAAAGAACATTTTACAAAATAAATATCTATAAAGTTTTATCGATTTCTAAATAACTTTTACAACTTTATGTTTGGTCAAAATATTATCCAACAAAGTTGTAGCTGAAGGCCCTGTGTGATCATAGAAGTGTTCTAACTCATCATGTAATAATTTCTTTTATTCAGAAAAAAAATAAATATTGGGGCATAACAGCCAATGAATCCCGATTGATTTCCGACCGTTTATATGACAATATATGACAACATATACCAACGTAAGGAAACGCGGTTGATACTTAGCAGAACATAGCAAAGAAAATGTGTAAAATAACTGAGAACGATCCAAAAATAAATCTCGATTGCCTATTGGGTTTCAGGTTATTGACCATGCCAATTCGTATATGAAAATATAAACCGCAACTTAATTGATTTCAACACATCTAAATACCATTCATAAACGATTGTCTTAACAGCCCCAATGTCAAAAGCTATAATTGCTATGTTTAAGTTAGACCAAGACACCTTTGCACACTTCCAAAAAGGTACTGCACTACGAGGTTATCAGAAGATCATCGTGCTAGAACGAATTACAAAGCAAACAAAGAACAAAACTATAAGTTATGTGTCCATAGAACACTTAAAAACAAGTAGCAAAATTAGGGCCAACCTGTTTAGCATTTTGTTTGCATTTGTAAGTTACCTTTCTCCATTATTTATAGTGTTATTTAGTACATAGCATTCACTCAAATAACGAAGGTCTCGCACCTCTTATAAGACAAAAGATAGTTTATAACAATATAAAGGTATGACAAAAAGTTATGCATTTTTGTCTCAGTTTTCATAATATTCAAGGTTTTTAGTCGTGAATTTAGGAACATTTGATTAGAAATTATTCAAAAATAGGCCTGTACCATTTTTATTAATACCGTTTCTCGTTGACAAGAATTTCGCTTTCCTTACATGTGGTAAATACAGCCGAGAAACAGCTGAGAAATGATTAATATCTACTTATACAAGAACGTTTCAGATTCAATAGAATTTAATGGCTTCTGTCGACACCTCAAAAAGATCCTATGATATTTTTGTGCTAGATGTATATGACTCATTGGATAGATATTGTTATATTCAAAAGGTCATGATGAGCTCAATAGGAATTAGAACATTATTAGCCCCCAACCGGGGCCTAGGGGCCGGAGGGGGCTATTAAAACGGGTTGATTTTTTAGACCCAAAAAGTGGCCAAAAAAAGTTTCGTCAAAGCCTAGCACTAAAACGGTAGCATGTAGCTATAAACCACAGTGGGAAGGAATATGTGAAAAGTTATAAGGTAGATGCCCGACCTTTTTATTTTTTGATTCAATAAATGATAACTTAGGAAATCTGCTTTAAAGTACAAAATTTGCAACTTTTTTGGGGAAATATGACGCAAACAATTGAGTTGTAACAATTATGCTTCGCAACAATAACTAGGAAAAGTGTGCTTGTGACGCAATTAATCAATTATTCAAGCTGTATAACAATTGAATTATTGCGTCACAAGTGGATTTAGTGCATAACAATCGTTTTTCAACCAAGAAAAATATATATC
>LQRL01149631.1:0-16694 GCA_001703475.1 Hydroides elegans | reverse complement strand
GATATTCGTATCACAGAACTTACATCTAGACTGCTGGGATTACCTGGCTTACTGCCTTATTCAGCCTCTGCGTATGATCCATAAGTTTGATTATTTAATAAAGATACAATACCGCCATTAAACTGATATATTATTTAACTGATATATTAATATAAGTCCTCCTGTATTGATAACAAGATATATAATGCATTTAAATTATGTTGCTTAAGTTCCTTGGTTTCATACTATGATATATTCGGATTATCCTTCGCTGGGAGTTCCGATTGGTGACTGACATCCATTGGCTTCGATCAAAAAACAGTCTCTGGTCGAAATTCGATTCGCTCGCGGAGGTGCCAACCCTTGCTGACTGTTGTTTAATTTTCTAATACCATGAAATTATTGTCATAGTTGGCACGTGGCCATGAAATTGTCAGAAAGCTGTTTCATCTTCAGGGGGGATTTGACGTACGGCTTACGCTGTCTGTCGAGCGTCAAGCGGTGATGTCTTCCTCTTCGGTGTAATTTAGCATGACTTCATTGATGTTGTGCCCTGCAGGGGGAGATGCTGTATTCGTGTTGCTCAGCGTAGGCACCTCTTGGTTAGCCTCATCGCCGTCTCTCTAGTCTGCCGGTGTCGCAGTGCTCAGGTGTACTTGTGATATGTACAGTTAAAACTGATCGTATGGTACCGGACGCTTCAATTCATCATTAGAAGTAAATTGTGATGAACACTCTAAGATATTAATGTTACCCTCTAGAAAATCCTTATATACTACGGCAGCTCTCCCAGCTCTTTGTTTCAATAAAATTTCTCTGTGCCTGAACTCTACTCTAAATCCCACCGTATGTAACACTTGTCAAATTTCCTCCTCGTCTGAACCATCACATTTAGTTTCTTGTATTAGCGTAATATCATTTTCAGCTAGCTCTTGTTGAAATTCATCTGCCCCATATCACCTTTTTAACCCACCCACATTAATGCTACCGATGCTTATTGACTCCACCGTATTTATTTATTTTATTGATTGCAAGGCTTTTATATAGCGCCCTCTAAGTTATCACTAAAGGTACAATTAAAGATACTAAAATTGAAAAACATATAATACTATAAAAGATATGATTTAAAGACGACTTAAATGGTTAAATGGATAGATGGTCCTGATCGTGATGCGGACATACAAACGGAAGCGAAATTGTGCCATTTTTTTTTAGCATGAAGTACACTTTTTACCTTAAGCAGGGCAGTTTCGATATTCATATCACAGAACTTACATCTAGACTGCTGCGATTACCTGGCTTACTGCCTTATTCAGCCTCTGCCTATGATCCATAAGTTTGATTATTTAATATAGATACAATATCGCCACACCCTAGTTTCATTAAACTGATATATCAATATAAGTCCTCCTGTATTGATAACAAGATATATAATGCATTTAAATTATGTTGCCTGAGTTTCTTGGTCTCATACTATGATATATTCGGATTATCCCTCGCTGGGAGTTCCGATTGGTGACTGACATCCATTGGCTTCGATCAAAACACAGTCTCTGGCACGTGGTCATGGAATTGTGAGAACGTCGTATCATCTTCGAGGGAGATTTAACGTATGGGTTACGCTGTCTGTCGAGCTTCAAGCAGTAATGTCATCCTCTTCGTCGTTATTTGGCATGACTTCATCGAAGTTGCGCCCTGCAGTGGGGGATGCTGTATTCGTGTTGCTCAGTGTAGGCTCCTCTTGATTAGCTTCATCGCCGTCTCTCATGTCTCCCGGTGTCGCAGTGCTCAGGTGTACTTGTGATATGTACAGCTAACGCTGATCGTATGGTACTGGACGCTTCATTTCATCATTAGAGGTGAATTGTGTTGAACACTCTTAAGAAATTAATGTTACCCTCTAGAAAATCCTTAAATACTACGGCAACTCCCCCAACTTTATGTTTCAATAATATTGCTGTGCATGAACTCTACTCTAAATCCCACCGTATGTAACACTTGTCAAATTTCCTCCTCGTCTGTACCATCACATTTAGTTTCTTGTATAGAAATTCATCTGCCCCTAATCGCCTTTTTGACCCACCCACATTTATGCTACCGATGCTCATTTACTCCACCCTATTTATTTATTTTAGTTATTGCAGTGCTTTTATATAGCGCCCTCTAAGTATACCATAAGAGCGCTTTACATTATATTACCTCTAAATATACAATTTAAGATACTAAAACTGAAAAAAAAAAACATATATTATAATAAAATAGATATGCTTTAAAGACGATTTAAACGATTAAATGGATAGTTTGGAATAATAACATTATACACTTCCTTATTCGTTTGCATAGGCATCTCTAAAAAGCTGAGTTTTCAATGCTCCTTTGAACGCAAATAGACTTTCTAATCCTCGGATATTTGTTTGTTCCAAAGTAGCGCGGCTGCGACCTGAAACGCACGATGACCAACGGTTTGTAGGTTGTATGGGGGCTCGACCAGCAAGTTGAGCGATGCTGATCGTAGTTGCCGTGCTGGTTTGTGTTTTTCGAGTAGGTCACTGAGGTACGAAGGAGAGCGATTGGTAAGGCCTTGAACGTAGGGACGAGGATTTTGAATTTTCTCCTCTTTCGGATTGGAAGCCAATGGAGAGCGTTAAGGGCTTTAGTGATATGCTCACGTCGTGGCGTTAAGGTGATGAGACGGGCCGCCTCATTCATCACCTTTTGAAGTGGCATATGATACGTGTGATCATGTACAACACATTTTTCTTTAGAGAATATGTCAATATCGTAAATAACATCATAACATTATTACCATTAATAGTTGAATACTCGGAGCTATCCGAACTTAAGATTTGCACTCGTCTCCTCTGTTTACTGACCCTTTTCTTGCACTTTTAATTTTTATCTTTAGGAATGTTCTCCGATGCCGATTGGCTGTCTCTGGCCGTTTTACCCACTCTTGCCGATTGGCTTGAATCGCGTTTTGCCGATTCGTTCGCGTCACGTTTTTCACTTTGTGTGATCTAACTGAAATGTTATCATCACCTTATCCATTGTTATCTACGAATTCCTCGTGTAGACCAATGTATACATCATCCTCGCCCATTTCAGACATAGGAGACTATGATTAATATGATAGTAATATTAAATCGCAATTTTTATCTAGTATAAATTTCAAATTTGATTTCTAAAAATGTTTAACGTCCTCACGCTATGCAGCATATGAAGAGAATAACAGAGTGTCACTTTAAAAGGGCTGAATATTAACTATTAGCAGCAATGGTGAAGAGTATGCATTATTAGACCTTGTTGAGGATTACGATATAAATTCACTCTCCAATCAATAGGCATTCTCGCCTAGCTAAAAAAAATCGGAATTAAAAAGTAACTACAAATAAGCTTCAAACTTATAAAAACCCTTTAAAGTAACTTGGAGCTAAACTGATATAAAACTTGAAGGACTATAGTAATAATATAACTTTAATGAGAACTATACAAAAACTTATATATCACTTTTTATGTTCCATCACTTCATCCCTCACGGAAAAACCAACGATGGAATCCAGATCAAACTTCATTAAACTCGTTTAATCAAAGGATAGCACCGATGGTTCATCCTTTTCCGGATGAAGGAACGAAAACGCGAGACACACGATGCTAATGTGTAATATATGGAGCGTAGAATAAAAAACAAACATGCCTCTAAATATTTTTATTCAACAAATAACTTAAATATAACATAAATACAAAGTTATTATTAATGCATAGAATGACTGATTCTTGACTATATAGCAACATAATGCACCATAAACGCGCCCCTCACTTATCTTATGCCAAACTGTCACGCAACATGGCATGAGAGACATCGTTCACTATAGGTTTGTTATACGTGGAAAACGTACAATCAGAAGACCGTCCTCTTAGATTTATAATAATAATAATTTGAGCGAATTTCGCGGCCTTGCTAACAGACACTGACCTCGTGCTATGTGTTATGAAAACCGAAATATTAGTACCTGCTTTAGCAATCATGTAACGAACCCACCTGGATAGAGTTTCTTTACCCACTTGTTTATAAGATAAACAATTTAGTCTGATATTTTCTTGCTTGACTAGACTTCTTAATATATTCCCGTAAATAAGTAACTACATACAATTCTAAGTTTTCTACACACTTTTAAGACTTTTCGGGGCCTATGAAATGGAGGCCTAGACTGCTAAAGATGGTCTAGACGGCTAAAGTAATTTAGTTACATTAATCCATACACAATCATTAGTGAATTTAAAACCCAATATCTGTAAGATGCAAAGTTTTAATAAGCTGCGATTACACCAATAATAACAAAGTTAGAGTTTTAAGCGTAAGGGCCTTATGAGACAGCGGTTCCATCGGTTCAAATGACGCTGAATAATTCAAGACAATCTTGGTGTCCCTAAATGATCGTGGTTCTGTAAGCTTGGCCATAAAAATCCCTTTCATAAATTGTACCACAAATTCATGTTGACCAACCGGTTTATCATCTATCTTAAGCACTGCACTAATGGCACTACGCGCTGTAAAATGCTACTGTAACTCAGTCCCTTCGGAAAAAGTTCATAAATAAATTCATCATGTAGAGAAATGAGATTGAGTTCGAGTTTGCATCTTTCAAACCAAGGATCGTTTTTGCGTTTCCTTTCAAAATTAGGAAATATAACGGGCACAACACATCCGATATCTCACAATTTAGCGCACACGCTTTACTCCGTTCTCAGTGTTCAAACGTTGTTAATTCGTCAAGGAGGAGGGACTTGATGGTAATATCGGATATCACGTATCACTTTGCACCAGAATCGATTTTTAATTCCAATGATGAATTTTCAACGAGGGCTGTCACATGGATTTCATTCTTGAATTTGTTGGCATTTACATCTAGATTCCAGATGACAAAATCTTCAAGTTGAGCACTTACAGTATCTGTATCGTACTCAAATGTTTCGTCATCCCCGCAGTCGAGTTCGTGCATTTGTGTGTACGTTAGAGGTTTTCCGTATTGCGATCGGAAAGGTTTCGATTGTTGTTTCCATTGGGGTCGTTGTTGTGATTGCTGTCTTTGAGGTCTTGATGGTGATGTGGACATACACACGGAAGCGAAATGGTGCCATTTTTCGTATGAAGTACATTTTTTACCATAAGCAGGGCAGTTTCGATATTCGTATCACATAACTTACATCTAGACTGCTGCGATTACCTGGCTTACTGCCTTATTCAGCCTCTGCCTATGATCGGATTATCCCTCGCTGGGAGTTGCGAATGGTGACTGACATCCATTGGCTTCGATCAAAAACAGTCTCTGGTCGAAATTCGATTCGCCCGCGGAGGTGCCGACCCTTGCTGACTGTTGTTTAATTGTCTAATACCATGAAAATCTTGTCATAGTTGGCACGTGGCCATGAAATTGTGAGAAAGGGCTTTTGACGTACGGCTTACGCTGTCTGTCGAGCGTCAAGCGATGATGTCTTCCTCTTCGATGTAATTTAGCATGACTTAATCGATGTTGTGCCCTGCAGGGGGAGATGCTGTATTCGTGTTGCTCAGCGTAGGCACCTCTTGGTTTGCCTCATCGCCGTCTCTCTGGTCTGCCGGTGTCGCAGTGCTCAGTTGTACATGCGATATGTACAGTTAAAACTGATAGTATTGTACTGGACGCTACAATTAATCTTAGAGGTAAATTGTGTTGAACACTCTAAGAGATTAATGTTACCCTCTAGAAAATCCTTATATATTACGGCAGCTCCCCCAGCTCTATGTTTTAATAACAGTTCTATGTGCTTGAACTCTACTCTAAATCCAACCGTATGTAACACTTGTCTAATTTCCTCCTCGTCTGTACCATCACATTTAGTTTCTTGTATTAGCGTAATATTATTTTCAGCTAGCTCTTGTGGAAATTCATCTGCCCCTAATCGCCTTTTTGACCCACCCACATTAATGCTACCGATGCTTATTGACTCCACCATATTTATTTATTTTAGTTATTGCAGTGCTTTTATATAGCGCCCTCTAAGTTTACCATAAGAGCGCTTTACATTATATTACCACTAAATATACAATTTAAGATACTAAAACTGAAAAAAAACATATATTATACTAAAATAGATATGCTTTAAAGACGACTAATACGATTAAATGGATAGACTGGAATAATAACATTATACACTTCATAATTCGTTTGCATAGCGATCTCTAAAAGGCTGAGTTTTCAATGCTCCTTTGAAAGCAAATAGACTTTCTAATCCTCGGATATTTGTTTGTTCTAAAGTAGCGCGGCTGCGACCTGAAACGCACGATGACCAACGGTTTGTAGATTGTATGGGGGTTCGACCAGCAGTTGAGCGATGCTGATCGTAGTTACCGTACTTGTTTGTGTTTTTCGAGTAGGTCACTGAGGTACGAAGGAGAGAGATTGGTAAGGCCTTGAACGTAGGGACGAGGATTTTGAATTCTATCCTCTTTCGGATTGGAAGCCAATGGAGAGCGATAAGGGCTATGGTGATATGCTGACGTGGTGGCGTTAAGATGATGAGACGAGCCGCCTCATTCATCACCTTTTGAAGTGGCATATGATACGTGTGATCATGTACAACACATTTATTAGAGAATATATCAATATCGTCAATACCATCATTGATAATAACATTATTACTTTCAGGTTTAACCTCAGATACACAGTACTTATGATCTGTTAACACACCAACATTATCAACATTGATACAGTAATTATGCTCTTTTCTGATATCACAACACAAGATCGTAATTCAAATTCGCTATCGTTATCTTTAATATCGTTACTAACAGCCTCGTAATGAATAGTCTCTGCTTTGTTATTGTCATGATTGAAATTAAGACAAACATTTATATCTTTTGAATATTCGTAAAAAAGCTACGTTGTATCTTATAAAGTTCCCAATCGCATCTCCCCCTACGGGCCCGACACTCCGCCTGTTTCCCTTGTCACTCCGCCTGTTTCCCTTGGGTCTCTGCGTCGTACTCGTAGATATCCGGTTTCATTGTAATACCGCAGATACTGGTCGATATACCGAGTTCATCTTATGATGGATGGTATATACCGAGCTTATATAGATCGCTAGCCGAATCAATGAAAACCTTACAGCGCTTTGGAATAGCATGTATCAGTCCATCCCTGGTGAAGGCATTTTTCACTTCAGTATGGCGGCGTACCATTTCGAGCAGTTTGGCGCAGAGGGGAGTAAGGTCCTCTGAGACCTTTATCATTTTCTTTTCACGTATACCTTTAACGAGGTCAGAGTAATTCTTTGACTGCTTATCCTCAATACCGGCTTGAATCTTCTCTATATGTTTGCGCTGCTTAATATGGCTATACTTCGCCTCTACGAACAAATTTCGAACACGCACCGTCGAAAATGTGACCATAATAGTGCAGTCAAAGTCCGGGTTCCATCTCCTCAGTTCGTAGATTTTTACGACATCCGACTTATTGAGTTCCCACACACCTCCGTTGCGGGCGTAATTAAGCACGTGATCGGACAAATCGCTCATATCATTGCAAAGCCCTCTGATTGTTCCGAAAACGTTGACGGCATAGTATTCGGTCGGTTTTGTACAGGTCTTCTATCATCGCGCATTGTATACGAAAGCCTTGTTCCTGCACCATTTGCTTTAGCCTGTCCTCAGCCCTGTGCACCTCTTCTGTCACTATTTCCTGCACTTGTACCTGTTTGGCTGGTGTAAGCTTGTAATTATTGCGCTCCTATATTATTGAGATGCTCATCGTGCCGAGCACAGGACAGATAGATTGCATCATAGAACAGAGTAATACCTTGTGCTCTGGCGTGAGCATGAGCAAGAGATTGTCTTCAATGTTCTTTTTTCTGTTTCTCCATCATTCTGTCCAATTTATCTAAACGCGGCCAAAAAAGAAACTTATAACTAAAACTTTTTTACATAGATCAAAATATAACCAACAATTGTCAATTTATATCATGTTGATGCCTAGTATCTCTTCTATACATGTGTCAATTTTCGTTTCTGGGAACTCATAGGTTGAAAAGTTATCACAGGTTAAACAACAGTTGTACACATTTCAAAAGGTGCAAACAGTATATTTTAAGTTCAAGTTCTGCATAGACGGGGCTATAGCCTTATATGGAAGCCTTATATGGTAAATGGTTATTCGAAAGATATTTCAATAGTGTGCTTACTGAGGAACTTTAACTCAACTATAATAATATATCTAGATCAAAGAGCTCTGACATTTTAATTTTATTAGAAACACTAGCTTGCGAAGTCCCACCATTAATGATGCTCCAATATTCTTTAATGTTTTTAGAACGAAAAACTCGTAACTTTTGTTAAAAATCACGTTTGCATTTACAATAAGCTTTTTAAAGTTTTTAGCGGCATGAAATTCCTTGCGCATAAGTTTACAATCAGTATTATACCATGGTTTACTAGGTTGCAGCCTTTTTTCCTAATATGCCCAGTTTTGCGTATTTTGACATTGCCGTTATCTTCAGCAGCCTTTAGTGAGAACGCTGACAATGCGATTTTAAAAGCCTTGTATTGACTTTAATGAAAAATCCTTTTCTTCTAACACCTTTTGCATTTCATTATATATAATATCAACAGTTTCTAGGTTTATACTATCAACATATTTAGAGTTTTTCTCGATCCATCTGGTAGTTTTCACCTCGCACTTCCCCATGATTCTTGAGTCTGCTTCAGTATAATAATCGGCGACTAGATAGGTTATATTGTCATTATGCTCAGTAACTTTTAATTCACAATGTAGTTCACAATGAACATTCGAAAACAGATTATTAAAAGGTAAAACTTTAAGTTGAGATACATGGGGAAAAAGTCTTGGCGACATGAATATATAATCCACGACACTTACATTTTTACAAGTTAATCTACCAGTAGCCATATCATTACAAAAGCTGCCATTAACTATAAGAACATTAGCACTTTTACAGAACTCAATAAGTCGATAACCGACGTTATTTGTTTTAGTGTCTTGTGAGAAACGAGACAAACAGAGACCTAACTACTTCAGCATAACAATATCTGAATTAATACCAGCTAAATTACGTAAATGCTACATTGTTCAATGTAATCCTTAATAATAGCAGTTTTAGCATTAAAATATCCTAGAACACATAGTTCGCTATCAATTTTTAAGTCGGAGATACACGTTTCTAACTCTTCCAATGTCGTTATATCGTGGTAAATTGATCCTTCTGGTGGTATATAAACGCAAAATAGTAATAAATCATGATCAAGTAGACATTTTTTAAACTTTTAATACAATAGCATGTTTAAGTCATGAATCGTGATTAAGCTATTGTATTTTTCTCTATACACAAGTTTAGAATAAAAACCACATATGTTCAAGCAGCCAATTGTCACTTTAGCACTAGATGAATAACTATGATCAGATTAATTTATCGAGTGTTTATTTTCTAATATACTAGTAACATCATTGTTTCTATTGTTCAGTGAGAACAGGTCGTTCGGCTGGACAGTACGAGTTAGCACATTGGTTTTGAAAAAAAAAACATATGTCACCAGTTCGCGAGTGTGCACTTCAAAACTTTTCTTTTATGGTAGATAGCTGAGTGCGTCGAGCTCTGGGGCCATATGCATAAATAATCTTACAACTGAGTCTCAGGCTTGAACTTAGAATTTTGGAGTGTACTCCGTGGGGTGCACTCACGTAAGTTAAACGTCTCAGAGCTATTCATGAAAATAAACTTACGTGAGTGCACTCGAGAGTCGACTGACACCCTGTTTTTTGTGGAGCTTGACAGTTTCTGGTTAAAACCTAAACGTGTGCAAAAGATTCTGTTTGTATTCGTGTGATCAATTTGATGTCACAGCATACATTTTTAAATAATAATTATTATTATAACTTTTATTAAATATTGGTTTAGTCTTCCACCGCCGCGTTAGTATTCAGTCCTGTCCGTCCTTCACTACACGAAATAATGGAGCTATCAAAAACAATGAAGTTTTTTATACGTTCTATATGGCATAATAACACCAATGAACCATGCCTGTCCGTCTGTCTGTCGACACCTTGGGGACCCTCTGAATTCACCCACTGTACGGACAAGATCTCGGCTATTCCTTATGGGATTTAGTTTTTCCTTTTGCACATGGAAAGAACATATATTGAAGCTGTGCGCAGGCTTTTTATTTATTCGCCAAAATGGTAATTTTGGCGAATTTTTGAAAAAAAAGTGCTTTGGATACTTCGGCACATAGAGAAAACAAACGCATATATCATGATGTTGTGAAAACTACTTTGTGAGGTCGACTGTTTAAGGGAAACATTGTGAGAATGACGCGAGAAAGACGTTGTGAGAAATGAGAAAGACGTTGTAAAAAAGACGTTGTGAGAATGACGTTGTGAGAAAGACCCTGAAAAAAAGACGTTGTGAAAAAGAAAAAAAAAAGTTGGTTGTGAGAAAGACGTTCAGATATTTACGTTGTGAGAAAGACGTTGTAAAAAAAGACTGTGAGAAAGAAAAAGAAAGGTTGTGAGAACGATGTTCCCTCGGTAGATTCTGTAGATCGATTTTTCAATTTTCAACTACTGTTGAAGAAGCGGACGACTTAATCAGTTTCACTGATTTCTTATTTTTATTGTTATTTCTTTTATTACTTTTGTGCAGCCCCTATATCATTAAGCATAACACTAACAGTACACACTACACAAATTAGCCATTTGAAAGCGTAGGTCATGATAAATAACAATTAAATATATTTTTTCTCAATTTCAGTTAGATATTTCATATTTTTTAAATTTAATTAAATGTTTGTCATGTATATCTATCATCACAGTCATTTTTTTGAAAATATACAAGAGTTTAATATTATCGTGGCAACCATCACAGTTATTTATGTTCTATCGATGGCATTTTACCCATTAATTACTCTTGAAATAGCTTGATTATTGTTAACTCAATCTGAAATACCCTGTCTGAGTGCGAACTCAGAAATGTAAGTGTGGTTTGTAGCAGTCTCAGATTTGAGGACTTAGACTCGAGTTGTAAGTGCACTCAAATTTTCGAGAATACGAAATTTATTTTTCTAAGCACAAACTCAGATTTCGTGCTTAGATTTGGGATCTGAGCATGCTCAGATATGTAAGATTTTTTATGCATATGGTCCCTGGTTAAATCTTCATATAACAAAACTTTGTCTTTTCTAATCTCATCACTATACCTGGCCTTGTTGCGAATGAGGGCGTCCTATTTCATGCGCACTGTTAAAGGTAACAAGAACCGGTCTTGGTTTAGGTTTCGCACCACCCGGAGAGGAGTTAACCGGTTTGCCGTCACAGAATGAATCATGTCTTGTGGCCGTATTTCGATATCAGCCTTTTTTTCGCAATATTGACAAGATACTCGGAGGTATTACTGTTTTTAGATAAACCGGTGATACGTATTGTTTTATCTTTCTGTTGTTGGCGTAGTTTATCTATTTCAATCATATTGCGGTGTTCTCCACCCTCACCACTACACCTGCCATTTTCCTCGCAGCGTCCTTCAAACATTGACGCTGCTTGGCTTCTTGTTTACAACGGAAGTATAAGTTTTTCAAATATTTTGTTCTTCCTCAAGAAATTGTTTAGCATAATCATGCTCAACTTTATTATGCCTAAAAGGCGAATTGATCTGCGAATTGAAAGGAGAAATGATGTTAATAGAAAGCTTTTACGTTTTTGCATGTCTTTATTTATCATTACTACTAGAATGATCATTGCAACAGGCAACATTAATCGAATTATAGTATCTGCTCCTGTGTCAGTTATAAGGATTTCAGATCCAGAGTCGTTCTGCTCAATGTCACTATCAATGTCATAGTCAAAGGTCATCGTCTTCATGGTCTGAATACTGCGTTATGCCCAACGACTCGTGGAGAAGGATAATTTCAGAGGCTTCGTTTTCTTCTAAATCGGTCTGAGTGGCCGTTTTGCTCAATATCTGTAAGACTAATGATGTAGAAGGCTTGTCAGGGCACAGACCCACGGTTTTTCTTTGGTGATTCATCAAAATGTTGTCATGCTAGTCGTACAATTTCGTGGACATCATTAATGTATTTCAATGGACCTTCAGCGCATGTGTCAAACCGATGGCAAATGCAGTAGAAATGGAGAAGTTTAGGATTGTCGCGGTGCAGCAAACCAGCCAGACCATTCTTGTTACTAAGCATAACAGCGGCACCGTCTGTACATAGGGCAACAAACTCAACCTTATCGATCGTTTTTTTTTCGGCCAGCTCATTTAGCAAAGTTGTTTTGAAAGTAGCTGCATTCGCGCTCAAACTGTCTTTCAACAAATTTGCAATAAACAGGAACTTCACTTCTGGTAGCGCATATATGCCAACATACTGAACAAAGCATATCATTCGCTCTTGCACGGCTACGACGGTGAGATCGTCGATCAGCAAACTATAGGGTTTGCTCTGACGTATATCATTTACTAAAAAACTGACTATTTCGTTCGTGCCAATTTGGAAAATGTTATTTCATTTGAAAAGGACAAATATATTGCTATTTTGTGCATAAATATAATTACATTTCACCCAAAGCAAATAATAAATTAGGTCTTGAAAATATGTTTCATCCAATTAAAGGGCTCGTTGGTGTTTATTTGTTTTTATTTGTTTTATCGTATGTTTTTATATATATAAACATAATCATTTGATACAGCTTTAGAGAAGAAAATAAAACAATTTTCTATCGGGAGAAACGTAGTCGACAGTATGTTAGTATGTAAGTCCATCAAGTCTTACTTTCTTTCTTCGAACACCAACAATATTCATTCTGAAATATAAAAGAAAATGAAATACTAATATAGGATTGACAAAACGACCAAGTGAATGTTAATATTTACGTTTTTAAACATAGCTAGTTCATCAGCCCATCACAGCCGGTACAATGTACCAGTGACCGGCTGAAATGGACAGCCCTGTAATATTAAACTGTTTACTCTTTATTTTAACTCATAGTTCCATTTCTATTGTCTTTCAATATGAACCAAAATTGTCTATATTTTATTCATCCCCCAAACTTATCGGTGTAATTGCCAGGGATATGAGCCTTGACGAGAATCCCGTGTCGGGGATCTTGTCTTGCCACTAGACACTTATGAACTTCCGGAGGCATGTTGTTTGGAAGTGGTTGAGCTTCTTTGCATGGCGTTGGTACACTGTCCACATTTCGCTGGCGTGGAGCAGAGTTGTCAGTACCACTGCCTTATAAGCTTTAAGCTTTATGGACAAACAAGAACCTTTGCGTTTTCAGACGCTGTGGTTAAGTCTGTCGAAAGTAAAACTTGCCATCTAGCGGATATTACCTTAGAATAAAACCTCGACTGATTTGTAACTACATCTACAGACACAGTATAACCTGACAAGGTTGATCGTGTCTCCTTGATAATGACAGCCGGCATTTTATGAATGCCATGAATATAGTATCTAATAACTTGTTGATAGTTTTCCTTCCCTGTCCGACCCCTTTACTTTCTGCGACTAATCGTCTGATCATTTTAAAACCAAGATTTAAGGAGTTAATTATTAAATATTATTGCTGTAAACTAATCATTGATTATATGAAATAACACATAATACACTTAATAATGATTGATTATTTATCAATGAGTATGAATTGATAAAATACGTACAGATATAACAAATAATTTTAATTATTGACTATTACCGTTCCGCCTTGCGGCTGTTGCTTACCAACAGAGTGACGATCATGAAGGACAAGGTCAAGCGTCGCAGCAAAGGAGTCGCCTTCATCCTCTATTTGAACAAGGAGGACGCCCACAAGTGCTGTCGCAGTCTCGACAATACCGAGGTAAGAAGATGGTCTGTATTATTCGGCCATTGAAAACTTTACAGAGTCTGTCTTGATTATTATCGTGTATCCGATATAAATGCAGAAGCGCATGAGCTCTTCATGTATCAGTCTGATAACTAGTAAAAATTGGAATGCAGCCGATCCATATGAAGTCATACACATATTGAGTTGAGAGCCACCTTTCCACAATTGACATAGCGACTCCTTAGTTCGTGATATATGCGTCGAATAAGAAATAGTGGCATCGTGCCTCATGCATTTGTATGCCTGAGAAACAACAGCGTTCCCTACAGTAAGGTGTCAAAGAGCGATTTATTGGTTCGTGTGAGTTCATTTTGAGTTACAACATGAATTTATATTGTTGTTTCATGGTCAGATGTTCGGCCGTACGATCAAGTGCAGCATTGCGCAGGACAACGGGCGCGCCACCGACTTCATCCGACGCAAGGTCTACAAGGACAAGTCACGATGTTATGAGTGCGGGGTGAGTAGCTTTCGATTATATAAGCAGTCGTATCACATATGTTTAGCTTTTGTTGTGGATCATGATATTTAAAAAGCATGAGATTGACATACATAATGATGATTTGCGCATTAGTGTATTAGATAAATATTAGGGATGCTTGTTTCAATTTACATAAACTACTGTCAATTATACATGGGGTGTGCAATACATGAGGAAGAAAGAAATGATTGTTCGCACGTTCTGAGATATTAAAAAAAATGCTATCAGGAACCATAACCTCCATCGACAATTTCTGCAGAAACACATCCCTGATAGGGCTACACCAGGTTAGGTGATAATTGAAGGCGTTGCTGTAGATGTCAATGCCGTTTCACACGAATATGGATGATTCGTGTCTTTTAATTGGGTATTCACTTATATAATTATACATTCGTGTCTAGGAGGAAGGCCATCTAAGCTACGAGTGTCCGCACAACCTTCTCGGTAAAAGAGAACCGCCAGAGAAAAAGAAGCGAAAACGAAGATATCAGGAGCAGTATGAAGAAGAATAGTGAGTGTTTTTTTTTGTGATTTGGTACCCATCGCTACCGGTGTACTCAAATTTGGTCAATAGAAATTAATGGCATGTAAAATCACTTGAAATCAAAGTAGATGTTAGAGTAAATCAAAATCTATTACTTATGAAGTTTTTGTGGACAATTAATAATAAATATTTTTGTTCTAAATAAGTTAGACTTATGTATAATTGTTTCAATTATTCGCTACTTCCTCGCATCAACCTTGATTAAGTATATATGCTGCAAGTATGAAAAACAAAAAACGTAACTGTACATTTTTAGTAACTTATTTTTTTTGCCAGCGAGGAGAGCGAGAGCGAGGAGGAAAAGAAAGAAGAAGCCGAAGACCCGGCGCTCGACAGTCTCGCCGCTGCCATTAGTTACCAGGTATCACTTTTTTGCCAAGTGTATGGATAGAGGGCAATATAACATGGCGGTTCGAGGGTCTCACAATGTTTAATTATACTAAAGGCGCTACCATTCATTACCCGGTTGACACGAGCAAAAGAAGCGGTGTCAGCAGCATAACAAGGTGTTGAGCCAATAAACACATTTTTTGGTTGTTATCCATAGTTATCCAATTATCCATAGCATGGTTATTGAAGATATTTTTTATTTAAGTAGACAGAAGATTTAATGGATGTCCTTTAAATATGTTGTCAATGCGGCACAGTTTTTGAGTAATGAGTAATTAACTAGAATCTAATTAACACACTGATTAAGTAAATGTGAACCTTAGCCTACTAATAAAACCATTTTGTATAATGACTTAAAATTGGTTTGTTGACCTATCAGAAGTCTTAAGAGTTTCAATCACTTTTTCTGGTAGTCATTGATCATTGTATCAAAATAACAACGTTTCACACATAATGATCACAAAAATGACGGGGTGTGTAGTAAAACACATCAACTAAATTCACTGAAAGTTTTAAAATGTGATTTTTATCCCCCGCCTCCCTAGCTGGTGCGGGGGATATAGAAACGCACCGTGTCCGTCTGTCCGTCCAGATGAGTGTGTCCCGGCGATATCTCAGTTACTGTTCACTGTAGGTACATGAAACACCACCGCTGGATAGAATATATACCAAAGATGTGCCTTGCAAGGTTATTTTTGAAATTCTCGAAAAAAATGTAATTTTGGCGATTTTTTGAAGTTTCGGACTTTACCGTAAAAACAATGTCGACCACATGTGTGCTCCCCGTAGTGGGCTTGAACTCACGCCCTCCGGTCAGTGCTTTTGTACACTCGTTCAAGCCGTGAGTCAACCACTATATCGATTCGGCCATGCCGGGGTGATGTACAGTACCAATTATATCACACATTTTTTTAACCCATTTTGGCAATATTTAAACGTGAGAGTGAATGTACTCCATAACGAATTATCCAAAAAAGGAATTGTTGTGGTTTTAGTTAGTGTGAGGTAAAGCTTAATATCCGTATCTGTCACTCGTCCGTAACCTGAAAGACACCTGCAAGTCGGGGCGTAGGCCACATTACGTATGACGTTATGTGGTTGCGTCACGACTTGCGTTACGTTGCCTGTCGACACTTGAATGTTTAGACTGAATAAACCTTCAGTTCATGTTTGGATGCTCTAAAGACAAGACGTGTTTTATTGTCTCCAAGCGTGGGCTCATTCACTACGAGGCCTGTGCCTAACCCGTAGTGCAGGTCCTTTTACATCACATTTGGTGGCAGCGGTGGGATCTGTGTGAATACCATTTTGAGAAATCTTATAGCCAAGAAACAGGACTTCTGTTCTAAATAAGTGACACTTTTTGGGCTTAAGTTTCAAGCCCGCT
>LQRL01149611.1:3992-15114 GCA_001703475.1 Hydroides elegans | reverse complement strand
TTATAGCCCCCTTCATATATGGAGTTTGTGAACACACTCAAGGCTACAATTCTTCACCAATCGCAATTATATTTGGCATATAGTTAGTATGGGTGCAAATGAAGGTTGGGATTGTAAATGAGCCATATCCGACCAGGGAAAGTGGCTCAACTCGACTTAGAAAAATTCCCTATAAGCCCCTTTATAAATATCAATTAAGGGAGCTTGTGAACACACTCAAGGCTACAATTCTTCACCAATCGCAATTATATTTGGCATACAGTTAGTATGGGTGCTAATAAAGGTTGGGATTATGAATTACCCATATCCGACCTGGGAAAATGACCAAACTGGACTTTCCCTATAAGCCCCTTCATAGGCGTTTTTTGTCCTCACTAGAGATTTGCTATCGTGGCTGAGGGCTTTGCATCTCTGATGCCTATGTTTAATCATTAACTTTTCGCATTAGTCCGCACAGTCATCCTCCGTTTAGAGGCAATATTACTGATGTGTTTTATCATGAGGGTCGAACGGATACGGGTTTCGGTGAATAACGAAAGGAATAATGACTAGTGGTCACTCAATCGAAATGAACACCCGGTGAAGTATTGTAGGTTTGAATTATAAGCGCACAGTTTATCAGGCCCAAACCCCAAAGGTTAGGGGCCTATGGATTCCGGGTATCCGCCCATCCGTCATCGATTTTCTACAGCCATCCGTTACAAAGAAACACCCTGTCAAAAGGCACATCTACACGCCAAGACCTTTCATTTTAGTCTATTCTCCGGTCTACGACCATCCGTTACAAAGAAGATGAAATGTACGTTACCGAGTTATAACTACGCTCCAAATTACAAGAATCTATTCCGCCCCTAAATATACCCTATGTCGGGAATGGAAGCAAATTCCGGGGCTGAAAACGGCCACCATTAGCTTTATATAAAAGACTTCGCCGTTTTCAACCCTGAAATGAACCCCCATTTCTGATATGGTACGGAGTAGATTCGTTCAATTTGGTGTGCAGGCGCAACTCGGTAACTTACATTAAATTCAGTGATTATTATGAAAACAAATTTTCTTTCATAGTCCTCTTGCGATAAGCATAAATTTCGATCACACGAACCAAAATACGAGGCATCAGCAGTGTAGACTCGCTCCACGGGGTATATTTGATACCATTCACTCTTGAAGTTAATGGACTTATAAAATATTCATTTGTGAACACATGGATCTAATAATGATATGATAGTAAAGGAAAATATTCAACGAACATGACCATTGATTTTTAAGTCTGAATTATGATTAATAATAAAGCTAGAGAATGTTTACACAGCTCATCATTATAACTCACTGCAGAGAAAACAGCTCTGTTCGAGGTGCGGTTTTGGTCAAGTTCTTTTTTTAAGACTTTATGAGTAAATACGATGCTCTCCACTGGCACAGCGGGAATATTGCAAGTCTCATAATCTGTGCGCTTATATTTCAAACCTACAATAGCTGCAAGCGGGTCGTTTCGGAAATCTCTCAACCGAATATAGATTTTGCATAACATACTCATTGAATATATTTCCTAACGATTACCTAAAATATTTGTTCACACCCTTTGGCGCTCACCTTTAGGGTAAAACATTCATTATTAAAATTATTCGTGTGCGAGCTCAATTTGGGCAGCGCGTGTGACATTTTAGACGATGGTCGCGCTTGAGGCCGTTGCAAATTTAGGTTAAGGTCATATCTTAACGCCGGACAAGCACGTTTTCGTCTGGGCCAGTAAATATTTGAGGTAAATGGTCCGGACGGAAAGTGTGAATTTTGGCTTTTGCGCGAACACCAGATCAAACTGAAATCCAGAGTATTTCTATAGCTTTAAAGTAAATTGATTTTTGCTTGCGCCCCCGGCGCTCGCTTTCTCTCAAGATAAGAATTAACTATTACAAGCATGTATTATAAAAAGAAGAAAGGGTCTTCATAAACCATTAAAATTCGACCCCCATCAGCTTAGGAATTCACGATAATACTTCTATGTAATCATTCCAAAAAGTCCTGGAAATCGGTCCCAAAAAGTCCTGGAAATTGCCCATGAAAATTCTGTCTGCACCCTGACATGCGCACAAATGTCATTTTTAGTGTTTCGCGATAACTCGAGAACGGAGAAACCTAAAATACAATATTAGGCTACATTGAAAGCGCTTGATCTGTATGCGTGCCTTTTGACATTTTCGACCGAATTCCTATACATATCACATCAACAGAATATCTTAAAATTGTATAACTTCCGGTCGCGTTTCCGCGATAGTACATTATTATTATTACAGTTCATGCGATTAAGTACTTCAATTCCTTTTAAAAATCAAATTCCTATGCAAATTACATCTTCAAAAATATCTAAAATACATGTCTATAAACTAACCATTAAATCAACAATAAAGAAGCAAAACAATATTCATGATGGAATTAAATAATCAATATAGATACGCGACCGGAAGTGTTACAATTTTTCTCCATATCTCAAACAAATCTCTAAAACTAATGACAGACAACCACAGCCTAAAGTTTACTGAGAGGCTTTGTCTAATAAAACACTCTTGCTTTTTATCTTCATGATTTCACTTTTATTCTTGTATGCGAGCAATATGCGAATATATTAAGACAAGAAACAGTCCGTCTTTTCGTTGATCAATAGGCAGCCCTGATTTGAGTGTCGCCAAAGACAGACTAGTGTTCTCACAATGCATCTTCCAACCTTTTTGTTCAATATTTTATATTTTTGATATTGCTAAATTCATAAATGGAAAGTTGTTTTCACCTCACGTCTTTAAACCGCGGTTTAGACATGTTGAACCCCGGACGGCACTCTTAACATAAATCATTTGCTTTATCATGTAAAATAAAACTTACTATTCATAGAAACTCATTTATTCATAAATAAAGACCTCAATAAAATTATATTGATACATAACTTGCAATATTTTAGAATCTAGAATCCGGTCATCAAAAAATTCGATTCCCTCAATCTATGTGTCTCCCCTTTGACCCACATACATAGGTGCCAATAACACTCAGGAGGAGAGCTCTTTAGACAAATCAGAAAACAAGAAACCTAAGAAACATTTCGTCTACACAATGGGGCCGCGATACATCAGTGCGCGATCCAGAACCCCGATGATTTGCGCAGTCCCCACTGTGGTATAAAATGCAGTCTTGGATAAGCAACGTCTCTCTAAATACTAAGGACTTGTACCACAGATAAGTTCTTATTCACTATATTGTGACTCTCATGAAGATTTCCCCCATAATTTTCCGCTGCCTCGTAATCTGAAAATAAAAATAGAAAACAAATATATATTTATTAGCTCATATGGAAGAATCACCAAGGCTTGAAATGATTTCACATTTAAACGTAATATTTTTATCATATCATGCATCAATAACATTTATTTCGCAAATGTTTCTAGTTTGTCTTTGTCAATTGCAATTGCATATCTTAAATAAAAAATATAGGCTATAACAGGAACAGTTTACGAACTACTCAGAGAAATTATTTTAAAAAAAAAAGAACGTTTCATTTAATCAATATCTCCTTCATGTCAAAATATTTCACATTAATCAACCAATTCCACAACTCACCCTTTCGTTTTCGACGTTTTCTTGACGGGCTTATCGGGCGCGGCGGCGGAAGAAGCACTGGGCATGGAGTCTGTGACCATCTGCTCTTCCATGTCTTGTTGCTGTGTGTTCTTTAATGTCTTCTTGATATTTGATACCTGCATTCGAGAGATTATTTATTTAGTTATGATATGTATTTAAGGGGTAAGGAACATATCCAAAACTGTTTCATTTAGATACCGTTGAACCCCCACACAAATGGCCATAATTGCAGGTCTTGGTGCTGTGTGTTCTTCAATGTCTTCTTGATATTCGATACCTGCATGCGAAGGATCATTATTATTTGTATTTAAAGAGTAAAAAAAAATGTCCGAAAAATGTTTAATTTAGATACCGTGCTTCAGGCCCCACACAAATGGTCAAAATTGCATCTTGATAAGATTCTTTTTTCTCAAACATTTCATGAGTTAAACAAGCACTTATCCTAAGATTCGTCATTAGATTCTTTCTCTATTTTTGTTGTTGTCATAGGTAATAATTTATTTGCCAGGCAAACACCGAAATGTCCAAGAAATATCACTGAATCTTAAATTTGTATGTGCATGAAATTTGATAAAAGAAAACAGACACATGTATTTAAATTAATAAATGCTATAACATTTGCAGCTTGAAAAAAATAGAGCTTTTATAAAATACTTACTTCTGTTTCGATTTTCTGGCGTATATTATTTTGTTGCTCCTTATAATCATTTGCTTTAACGATCTGTTCTTCGATCCCTTTCAATACTGATTCACATCCGGAGCACCTGGTCAAAGAAATAGTGTTGAACTTAAGCTCTCTTAATTGACAATTTCATGGAAATATATTCATTTCTGAGATCTATGATTTATGATATAAGCCTAACCATGAATAAATATCGAATCAATTGTTGGAAAAACTTAAGCCCATAAAAAGAGTAATAGATGTTCAATTATCGCCTATCGGGAAATAATATACGAATCATGAATATATCACGGGCGATTTTTTAATATATTTTGATATATCAATGACCATGAAATTTTACGATGATCTCTATACAGATTTAACAAACGATACAAACCAATTTTCGAGCACTTTAACGATTTCGTCGACTTGTTCGCGCCGAATGTCTCTTCCTATCGCAGAATCCACCTCCAATTGTTGATTTTTCTGATCCAACTTCCCTGTTACAATCTCTGCATATATAACTTCGATGATCAAATCCTGAAACCAAGAGATTAGTTCATCGAATTAAAGCGCTATCGTATTAATATTAATTATGTAATTGGTGAAGGAAATATTAAAACTTAATCGTTATATTTTTTGTGGGACAATAATCATTTTATATTTTTTTTTATACATGCGGATAGATATAAATTGCTGCAATTTCAACGGATGGCAAATTAGTTATTTGATTAAATATACATACCTCTAACTCACGGACATTCTTTATGTCTAATTGTTGTAGTAATATCGAATAGGGTAAGCACTGGAAAAGAAAACATATTAATGATAGATCAAATGATTGGTATATGAAAATAAATATTTTAAAAGTATTAAAATATAAAGAACGTTTGAACCATATCGCTGATAGCCGATAGAATTAATTGATGATGCCCTTCACACAATAAAATTATCAACATTTATACATATTTCTTCCCATTTCAATACAACTATAGTTCAACCGGCTTATAATTGAATCTAGGATTCACCAGGCATAAAATACAAATGACGAACATATGATAAAATGCTGATTTAATTTTACGAAATATAGATATGGACACATTTGTGTTAATTGAAACACGTACTTTGTTTTTGGTTGCTAGTGAGACAATGGTTAGATGTCGTAATTTCTTGAGCATGATAGGCGATAATTCTGGAAATTTCTCCGGATTCGCTGGAAAACAAGATCTAGATCTTTATGAAATCGCCCATTTAATCATGAACTTTGAATCAATACTGAAAGTTATTATCTAAATATCATCCACATTTTCCAACATTCGGACTAGCTTAACTGACTGTTACTAAAGACTACGATTAACACAGGATACACTGTATGGCGCCTGATGGAGATAGCACACATTAATCTTATTCAAAATTGAGATTTGGCTATCCACAAGTAAGGTGATGTTTTTGAAATCATTTATAATGATCTTACAGCCTGATCAGATATAAGTATTTAGAATAGTTTATATCTCTGAGCACTATGTGTGTTATTTAATATTTTCGACTTACCCTTAAAATCGCTGAATACTCCATAGGCGAATAAGTTTAAAAGGGCATGGTAGGGCGCGTGTGCTTCATTTCCTCCCAACTGAAGCAAAGAATATAAAATTAATAAAAATGAATTTATTTATCATGTGATGTGCTTCCTTGGTTATTAAACTAGCGTCCATTTCATTGTATAGCTTTAAATGTGAAATATTCAATTTTTCAGATACGTGAAAACCATTTTAAAATTAATGTTTTTTTCGCAAAAAAAATCCCTAATGATCGAGACTTGTGCATTATTAATATAAAGGGGAAAAGAGGGGGAAAATAAAGTAAAAATATGTCGAAATATATTGTGTAAAATAATCAGAAACACTACTGTACTTCTTTTATATTAATTGCACAGTTATAACATGTATGCTTAGAATACCCTCTCAAAATTTTCCAATGACGACATAGAACAACTTGAACACTTCCCTTCAGCATGCCTTAAGTTAATTCGTTATTCATGAGTAATCTACCTCCTGTACATTGGTCATGTCGAGCAACTCGCTGAAGACGTAAACGCCCGGAGCTTCGAGGGCCTGTTTGATCAATTCCACCGCTGCTGCGCCCTTGGCAGTTTTTGCCAACAGAACGAACTGCTCCAAAGGATTCCCTTGCTTTTCTGATGCCATTTTGAGGGCTCTTGAAATTGAAGTTTATATTAGTAGATTATTTCCCCTTCTTTTCATAAAAGTGTTCAACTTCAAACTCTTTGTATTGATCAAATTAATGATACATGTATTTAAAAAATGGTCTTAAACGAAGTAAACTGCGACAAGAAACGTATCAAAATTAACATGTAGCCTGACTAGTGGTTTATCAAATTTCAAAGTATATATTATGTCATAAATTTCATGTATTAACATACTTAGCTTATATTCTCTACAATATGTTGATATGCTTTTAAACATCATTTAGTATAGAAACAAACAAAACTACTAAATGATAATATAGATTAATGTATATATTTGTCTCAATTGTGTATAGTTTCTTATGTTCACATAGGCTCCCTTGTATATTAATTTGTAGTTGCTTTTTCTTTTCTTACATTTACTGAATAAGATAGCCGTGCTTTTGTTTTTCTTTCAAATAACATGTAGTTGGTAGAACATTTTATTTGATTAGATAAGAGTTTACATAACCAGCCTTTGACATTGGCGGTCGCACGGTCGCAAATGCGACTAACTTTTGGGCTGTGCGACTAACTTTTCAAAGTAATTCAGTATAGTCTTGCAATGCAGTACATGTTCATTCAGCTAATTCGAGTGTTATTTGATATATTAGCGTCTATATTCGTAGAATCCTCCTATAGGATGCACCCATGTATCTGTAGACTACTTGGTATACGAAGGACCCGATGAAATGTTTGAGGGTTGGAATGGTAGGGGTTTGATGTTAGGTGTTCGCTGATAAGTTATGTACAGTAGAACCTCGGTAAACCGAACAGCTCGTGACCGGCAAAAATCGTTCGCTTCTTCAATTCAGTACCCTTTCGTCATATAAAATGGTGTTTGTTGTTAAAGACATTGCTAAATGTGATTAGAAATATATTACTGTACATTATAAACATTATGTAGTTTATAGCGAACTAAACCATCGTTATAACTTATTCATCATTCAATCGATTCGTCACGAAAGACGAAACCACCAAAATGTTAATAATCCACTTTGATATTGTTTCAACCTGGAAAAAAATCGGACCAATGTGTGATGTTTAAAATCGCATCGTTTACATAGATCAATGGTAAACAAAATAGAAAAAAAATAAATTTCATATGATGTTAAATTATAAAATAATTATATATTTGACAATATTTCATCTATTTAGAGCGTCTAAATGATTTAATGGTGAATTTTATGATTTTTACAAAAATGGCCCACTAAACAAATTCTTTTGGCGTTTTTGAATTTGTACTCAGTTTCAAATATCAAGTATTTTATTATTTTATTATTTTGCAATGAATGTCTTGTAAGCAAAATATACGAGCGTATTTCTGATATTAAAAACATATTTTTCTTTCGTCTTGTTTTAATTTCAACAACAGAGACCTTTAAAAACATATTTATTTTTCAAGTTTATCAAAGATTTGCGGGTGAAAAACTGGTTTGTTTCGGTCCTACAACTATCTAGTTAACGCATGCGCATTTAAAAATGCGAAGTAGCTTATAACCAAAACAATAATCAATAAGCTCATATTATCGCTCAGCGATTTGTGAAAGTAAACGCAAATTTATGTTCCTATAAACTGACATGGATGGGTTTCATTAGATAAATATATTCATATTATTTTCATGTCATGTTTCAAGATAAAAATGGATCGTTATATATAAGATTTTCACAAAGTCGTCACCTAAATGTTTGATTCGACGTCTTTATGAAACCTGAAAAAATCTTAAATTTTGTAATTTAACAAGCTTGAAGTTGCTTCGTTTTGTAAGCCTGTGAATTTAGAGCATTCTTTTCGTTGCGTAAACAAGGAATCTTAACATCTTTACGTGGTGCTAAATTTACAAAGCAGTAGTTTTAATTTAATTTTGAATGATGTTCCCTTCACTGACGATACTAACACGGAATGAATTATAGGTAAGAAATCTTGTTTGCAGTTAAATGCAATCCGCATTTGCGTCGGGGTCAATCGATCTGACATGAAAGCTGGTATCATTCGATGTGGTAGCTGGCGATACACGTGAGATGAATATGGTCGTTTGGTTACAACTGCTATATTTGATCCACCACTCCTACTCCTTCGTCTTCGTTGAACCATTGTAAAACCATCCTCAGAGTCACTTTGATTCATGTATCTCCTTTCATTGTTTGTCTCATCTCCTTGGAAGGATACACTTTTTATAGAACGTTGGTTCGTCGACTGAGCATTTGTTCCCCTTAGGATAATTTTAGATTGATCCCTTGTCAATGCACCCTTATAGCTGACACTTTGTTTCGGCATAGTCACATCTTCATTAAGGGCATTATCTGTAGTAATCTCTCGTGATTTAGACTTATCAGCTAATATTTTAAATGGTACAAAGTTTGATAAATAAAGAATAGTAGGTTTCATACGAATGGGTAATAAATCTAAACTCCCTGAGCATTTTTTCTAAAACAAACATGGGGGAAATAACGTTTTTTTAAGTGTTCCATAGAAAAGTACACATGTGACCCTAAGTTTAAACACATATTTAGTAAATTCTCGATTTTCTCTTTTGTTAAATCCCCAATCAAATTGAACATGTTTGATGCAAAACATATTGTTTTAAGTAATATATCTCCGCAATAGTTTCATTTTTAAACGTTTGTGTATGACTATATTCACTTATATAATTTGTTTTCGATAAAGCGCACTTTTTTAAATTGCTTAATTAGAAACATTCAACGAAACATTTCAAAGTTGTTTCCAAAATTGTTTACATCCACTAAAACCTCTCTTCAATTATATATTTAATATGATTTTGTCATCATTCAACAACATTTAACTAGATTTAAATTTCCATTTTGGTTTACTGTGCAGCTACATAAATGCCAAATAACCAAAGCATACATAAAAAAGTTTCTTTCTTTAAAACATAAAATGCTTAAACAGTCATCAATATATATTTCATATTCATAAATGTATTTTTGACAATACGAATTTAATATATTACGATCATTTTAGTTTTATTTTGATCATGTTGAGTAAGTTGGCGAGATCCATGCAGAACACATGGATGGAATTTAGGCTTTGAGAATGATACTAACCACAATTCGAAACCAGTTAGGATAAGTGAAGTGCCAACTTACAAATAATTGGGGGTGTGGATATGTGTACGAGGGAGAACTTTCTCAACGCATTGGGGAAAAATCAAGGCGAAAGGAAAACGGATCGGAGGGATCCTGCGGAACATAAGTAGAGGGGGCTTGAATAGCAGTAAATGTGCATTAGAAGGATGGGAAAAGGTAGGAATACCTAGCTTAATGTATGCATCGGAGATCCTACTATGGCCGGTTATCATGGGCAAGGCTCTGGACAGAGAACAGAATAGAATGGGCAGGTTTTTAATGGGAACGTCGAATGGGGCATGCATAGAGGGAATAAGGGGACTATTAGGATGGTGGGGAATGGAACAGCGTGCGAACTATATGTTCCTGGTATATGCGAAGAGGTTTGCCTTCACGGCCGATTGCTGGGGGAAATTGTGTGGGATGGTATGGAAGCGGAAAATGAGCAACCGGGGGTGTGGAGAAAATGGGTACGGGACTTATGCGATAAATATGATATTGAATGGAATAGAGACGACTTAACGGAGGGAATATGGAAAAATATGTGAAATGTCAGATTGAAGAGTGGGTAAGAAATGATTTGATGGTGTCGGCTGGAACGAAGAATTCACTAAGGTACTTTGCATGTAGTGGGGAGGACTTTGGGAAGATACCATACTTGGATGGGTCATGGGACTCGAAAGCATTAGCGTGTCTTCAGATAGGGGATATTATAATAATACTTCATGTTTTCAGGAAAATACCGTAAAATATTTGCCCCGAGGGAGACCGTCCGATAGGGACCGAAGGCGAAGCCTGAGGTCCCTCCCGGGCGGTTTCCCGAGGGGCAAATATTTTACGGTATTTTCCTGAAAACATGAAGTATTATTTTTATTTCATGCTTTTTGTGTTTATATTCTTAAATTGAAATGATTAATAAGACCAAGCGCAATGTTCAAAACCAAAAAAATATGGATTTTCTTGACTTAATGCGTCCAACGACATGCCACCCTGGAGGGTAACGTTAAGAATAAAAATTACGCAATAGATGCGCTTACGTATGAACATTTGCACTGTGACGTAATGTGAGGTTTTGTAATACCTTGTATTATCGTTCACATTGTTTATGTTTACATTGGTAACTGTTGGTGAATTATATATTAGTCGGTTTATAAAGCAGGTGTTTTTGGGAGGTTTATTATATGTATTTGGGATATTTGGGCAGGTGCCGGATGTGACGTCATCGCGGCCGGCGTACTGCGTTACGTTGCCAACGTCGTGGTTGGACCTACGAGACTTTGGAATAAAGACGTTAATATGAATTTATAGTTTCTATTGGCGTTATTCTGAAGTTACGGTCCATCCATATCTAAAATACGAATATACAATTACAAACAAAATACAGCAAACGAAACACATCACATTGGTGGCAGCAATTGGGCTTTGCTGGCTCAATTTTTAAGTGATTTAAATGCGGATTTCGGGTTCGTATGTTTAGAAATTATGTTGATAATGATCTTGAGAGT
>LQRL01149599.1:0-12668 GCA_001703475.1 Hydroides elegans | reverse complement strand
AAGGCGCATGGGATAAAGTTTGAAAGCTCTACTGTCAAAACTGTGGGAGGAGATAGGTTAGAGAAAAATTAGTTTTTCTCTATATAGAAGACCAAATTGGTGGTTTTTGCGAAGTCCACCATGGCGAGCCAAGAGGGTCAATCGTCCTATAAAGCACAAGCCGGTATGAGGGTACCATAAAGGAGCTTGGGTTAAAGTTTGAAACTTCTACAACCAACACTGTGGGAGGAGATATGTTTTTATGAAAAAGTTTACTATACAACTAACTAACTAACGGCGGACGACACCGACCGATCTCACAAACCCAGTTTTCGTTTCACGAAAGCTGGGTTAACAAATACTTTTTCGTTTTCCTCTATGTGTAAAACTTACAGGTCTTTTATGAATACCGAGATCTGATACAGTTTTTGCGATGTTTTGACAAAACGTATTGTTTGGGTTTTGAAGACCTATCAAGGTCTCGCTTGAATATCCCATTATGACTAAAACTGTAGCGACTACGAACTGAGATGTTCGATTCATGTCAGTATCCAACAAATATTTGACACTTTTTTTGGTTGACTGGTTTTTCTAGAATTTTACTAAAATCTGCTTTAAATTTCTTCGTTTTATGACAACACAGAACAACATGCCTAAACAGCTAAACGCCTAAGCGAGAAAACGAATAACATGTTTCATATATATTACATTGCCCCGAGTATTATTTATGTCATGAATACACGCATATCGATGTCAAACTCTATCTATCATATAGAGAAGGGCACCCCACGACACATATTTCAAAAAGTTGTTAAATCGCCTTAACACAACATTATAAGTATGAACAACAACAAAATAATGCTTTTTGAACATTCAAATTTTACAAAAAGGTGTTCCTTTGTTCCAAGCCAGCTGGGCCGTTTTTCCTTTTCTAGCCAGCTTGGAACAGAAAAGGAACACCTTTTGCGAAAATTGAAATGTTGAATTTAACTAAATTACCTTTCATATATTGTAAATAACAGTTCATTTTACAATTGCATGCAGTTTTGATCAATTTTTAAATAATTATTATCAATATTTGTTACGAAAATGAGAAAATGATCAAAAAAGGTGTTCTTCAATCTGCTTAATTCTCCAAGCTAGAATGAATTTCCTCAAAATTTCCAAGCCAGCTGGAATTTGGTGGAGAACGCCTTTTGGGGAACAGCTCGTGAAGTGCTCTTCTATAGACTCTGATTGAACATTTACGTTTGCATCTTCAAGGAAAGTTAATGTTAGAATTTATCTTAATATTCAAGCATGTTCGTTCACGACAAATAATAACACATAAATCAATCTAATTCGAATAACTATAACAAGGTCAACATATTAATGTAAGAGTGATTTTGTCTTAAGTTTCATAGCTAATAAATGAAAAGCATTTGTGTCAGGACAAATTATATCGATTAATTTATACAGTGGCGCACAATTCTAACCCTGCAATCTCTCTAGCGTTTATCGTTTTACGTGAAACGTTTCAGGGTTTACTATATCAGAATTTATCGTTTATCGTTTTTCGTTCATTACCACTTGATAATGGCGGGTATATTCTAATATGTTTGGCTTTGCATGAATGACGCGCTTTGCATGAAATACAACTCATTTAAACACTTGTGTTTGTAGATTTTGGTTGGTTTCCCAGTTGCCAGGGCATTCTAGTGATTAAATTAAACACTCATTATTATTTTCATTATAACAACACCACTCGCACATTTGATTGGCTTTTGCTTAGTGTTTATTGTTAAGCGTTTATTATTTAGCGTTTATGGTTTTGCGGTTATCGTTAAGCTTTTAACGTTAAGTGTTTTTTGCGGTTATCGTTTAGAGTTAAGCGCGCGACTGTATATAAATTTGTTTCCAGCTTTGCTTTGCTTTACATGTACGCACATGCGCCTGAGAATTAACATTATTTTCTATGTTGTCCCAGGCTTTTTTAAAAAAATGAAATGTTTATAGCTTTTTAGATTGTTTTCGCTGGTTTAGCTATACCATCACGTCTCCCTGTATTGACTCCACCGGGGTCCCCTGCGGAGGTGTGACAAAGGGTTCGTTTTGAAACACTTGACATAATAGACGCACGACCCGAGGATAGATCTAAAGACATGCAAGCATAATTGGATTCATGAACGTATATGTTTAATTGTTATTTGTCAGTGTACCTAGCTGTGAAACAAACCAGAATAAGACTGAAAATATAGGCATACAAATACATATTTGAGCATTTGAAAAATAAATCTTTAAGACTTCTAAAACTTTATATAGATCTTTATGCAAAATAGATTTGAACATACATGTATACATGAATCCTTACACATAACTCATTTTGCAAGGATCCATAACAATAAACACGAAGACGCCTCCTCGGCACATTTTCATGTTTTTCTCGCACCATATCTGCGTCTATTTACTCGCACTTTACAATGACATTGAGCGCCGTCGCAACCTGTTTCACGGCAATAGCCTCGTTTTGAAAACATCATCACAATAGCATCTTCTTCAGGGGGAGAAGGACTCAATAATAAAGTCGTTTCGCCCTTACGTCATTGTGGCATTCAAGGGGAACGTGTATCGAGTACTGATGAGAGCCCCTCGAATAGTCTATATTTCTTCCAAGAGATATGGAGACAAAGTGATTATCATCATGCGGGGGACGGTTACAATTATGCGGCTTAAATGAGCTGGTCATAAAGGTTCTAAAAGCGCTCATTGAAACGGAGTACCTGGGCTAACATCCAAGTAGATTCGGTCGCTTGAAACATTTGAAATTTGACTATGGCAACTGTTCTGCCAATTATATGTTTATTTTTTTAAAGACCTGCTTAAAATATTATGTTGTTCGTTTACAGCTGCTGCTGTTTTGTATTAAATATCTATTGCCTTTACCATGGACTGTACGTAGACTAGGTCAGATACAAAAACTCGGTCAGTCCTATCAATTAAAAGTTAAGATTAAGCTCGGCCTCGAAACAGTCTAAACATTTTATTTAATGGAATTACCTCGTACTTGAACCAAACATTTTAATGTTCCGTAACTCATACCATTATTGCTCACCCATTGTTTTGTAACTTTAAGAATATTTAAGTAACTTAAACTTTTCCGCTTCCCATAAATTTGCTGATGCTATTCAAACTATGTAAAACTCGATCGATCGTGCACGTTGACAAGAATATGCTACAGTCGCTATTATAAACAAAAATCAATTTAGTTAAATTTTGCTTTATGTCGTACAATGGTAAGCTTTTACTCCTACATTCAAAGGATGTTGCCAAAAAAAGGCAAAATCAAGGGAACTTGCAGTAATCATAGAAAACAATTGATGCTATACCCCATATTCATTTTCGATTAAACCGGTCAGAGTTGGAACAACTTTTTTTCGGTTAACTCATTCTTTTAGAGCAACTTTTTCGGTTAACAACCAGATTACTCTTTATTCATACAAAGCGTTCTTTTTAGATCACGTTAACCCAACCTTAACCGGTTAAGGTAGAAACACATACGAGGAAACAACGCTTGTTTCCTTTTGGAAACAACCACTTTTTGGCGTTACGCAAAAATGAAACAACGATGAAACAATGAGGAAACAAGCGTTGTTTCCTCATATGTGTTTATACCTTTAGAGTTGCTTCTTAAAAGAATACGGGGGTAGAGAGTTACAAAGGACAATAACAAAACTTGAGAAATGAAAATACTGTTAACATTTTATTTGTCTATTTATCCTTGTTCTCATTGTTAGAAGGCTGTTGTTCTAAGATCGAGGGTCATTTGTCTCAGAAAGAAAGCGACAAAATCAATGTTTAATAGACCGTGGGAGATACGAAAGCTGTTTAAACTGTTGTTTCTTTGCATCTCCATTGTTGGAGTAAAATGGACAAATTAGACAATATTTACTGAAAACACTTAAATATCGAGAAAACTTATTTTAGGTTTGAAGATTAAAAATATTAACACACAAAACAAAGCATTTCTTTTTTATGTTTTTTTTCCTATGGGTAGCGTTCTTTTGAATGTCCCTTGGAATGTCATTATTACTGTCTCTATCGGGCTAACCAGTTTCAGATGTCTTACAGAAGTACGATACCCATGTCTCTATTGTTTAAAATGTTTAGCCCCATGCACCCACTCCATGACAGGTAGGTTTATACATGGAACCCTAAATAATATATCGATATTCGCGCAAATCGCGAAAGAGAACACTTCGCAATGAGATGTGTCACAGCGTAGGTCTACTTTTTGATATATCTATATAGTAGATTGAGTAAAATGGTGTGTAAAATTGTGCAAGTTTAGACTGCACGATTGTTTTAGGAAACACTGTGGATTTGACTCACTTAAACATTTTATAACAAGAAGAGCACATATGTGCATTTATAAAGAATTCTATATAAGAAAATATTTCAAAATTAATATATAATTTATCAAGATAATCGATTTGTATTTAACTTGAATGGAAAAGATAAAGCAATATTATTTCTAACAAGTTGTATCGAAGAGAAACAAATACATGTATATTGTGAAATGTATTTTTTACGGACGCATAACAAACTTTTCTTGCTTTTTTGGTAAATAATAAAAGCTAATTGAGCATAATTAAAAAATAATAATATTTTACTGAAAGAATATCATCAACTTAGGGTGTGTATACACGGAGCAAACCAACCATTAAACCAAACGTTAAACCACTTGAGGGCGTGACGGCAATCAATATTTTTTTCATATTATGTATCATAATTTGATTTCAGATAAGATTTAGTTGAGAAATGAAATGAATAGAGCTCAATACAACTTTCATTGATTAGTATTTACATTTATTATGACGTAATAAAAAAGTAAATTCAATTATCTTGACAAAGTTAAATGAATCACTGATTGTTCATTGTTACGTAACAGAATACGTAATACGTTAAAATGTAAATTGCCGTTACGACCTTAAGTGGTTTGATGCTTGGTTTAATGGTTGGTTTGCTCCGTGTAGACACACCCTTAGCAACACAAAAATGCCCACCAGCACGACAGTAAGTGGTAATTCACAATGTGCTAGTATGGTGTATTCAATGCACTAATTCATTTTCTTAAACTTGACGGGGGATGTAAATTCAATACATCACCGCTCCCTTTTCAAAAATGTTTGTTCTCGGCGAAACTATTCAAATGTTTCAGTAGAACTTGGCCGGGAAGCCCTGGTAAACGAATCTATGGGCTTCTATTTGGATTTAATTATGCACTATTTTAACAAAAATGTTCATCAAATAAAGTACAATTCTTGGCATATTCGCACGACAAGCAATAAAAGGTAAACTAGCTACTTCCCTCAACGTCTTCCCACTGTGTGGCTGCGATCCGGATCTCATCCCACAGATGAGATTAGTAACCCATCGATCTAGCATATTTCGTGCTTCTTTCTTTAATTTCTAACTCTAAAAGGCTTTCATCACGTAAACCACAATAAAAGGACATACAGGCCAATTGGCTTCTATTTGGCGTACCTTCCAAAAATTAGCACATGAGCTAAATTTCGGATGGGCTTTAGTACATCAGTTCCCGGTGGTTATCTTTAAAATAGTAACACTGAACTTACCTGTATAGAATAGCACTGGTGTCAGAGGTATTATTCATGGTCACCGTTTTGTCTATTGAATCAGTTGGTTGTACAAGCTACCCCGGTACATATGTTTTTTTTTATCCTGATGCTCTCGCCATTGTTGTTAGTTTTTTTTCTTCTAATTCTTAATATTTCTTTCTCTAACATTTATTTTATCCATATACATCAAGATGTTTACATCTAGATTTTTGGGATCCACTCCTTTTTTTGTAAATCATATGTGGCTCTTTATAAACTTAATTGTGTATCGTGTGCTTTTTAACACATTTCATAACCATTTTTAGAAAGCCCTATTCAATGTCGAGGAAAACTATCCGGTTGATTCTGTGAAAATCTTCATTGAATTTATCCATATCTTCTTTAATATATGAATTGGTTTATAACACGTTTCTTTGCAGTTGAGTTGAGACGTGTCCTGAAAAATAAAACACATTATTACCAATAATATAATTAAATAGCAGTTTAATACTTCTTAACGTTAAGCTTAAAATTATGCGTAAGATTTTAAATTCAATGCGATAGATAGGTCTATGTGATAAGGTGTTTACAAGATAACATGTTTCATGGCAGGTGTAGCCATTTTCTAAGGCCCGGCGAAAAATAATATTTTAATTAAAATTTACCAAGGAGTTTTGAGAATGAACGGTATTTGTGAGGTGGGTTATTTGATCATACTCTAATATATCAGGGTTCTGGCTATCTTTCATGTATGATTTCATAAATTATGCTCCATGCCACGTCCCATCCCGAGGTGTGATATGCATGGAACCACAAAGAATCTTCCTATTTTTTCGCGAAACCGCAAAGACGGTTTTTGTGCAGAGGCCGGGAATGGAGCTACATCAATCGTTTTTATGTCATCAATAGAATGGTGTGTAAAATTGCATCCATCAGTAAATCAAGTCTGTTCAATATCGGGCGAGCAGTACTTAAGATTTTACAGTAAGCTCGCTGTATTAAAATCTTGGCACATTCTAAAACAAACAGTTGAATTATCACAGTTTGTATCCCCATAATTACGATATTCTAACACGTTTTAGAAGAAAAAAAAGTTTTTTTATACCAATTCTACGATAATATCAGGCTTCTTGAAACGTCTTCAGTAATCAACCATTTGTGCAATTTTTTTTTTTCAAAATATCTACAATCTCTAACAAATTGATATGCAACCATTAACTATTCAATTTACCGTACTCTTCACTGAAGAGCTCAAAAACTGTTTTTTTTTTTGCAAGCTGTGGACACAGTCCTTAAGACGAAGTCTTAGAAATGTACCACCACTTTGCCGTTATTGATGAACTAAAACCAGTGACTGAAAACTTAGCTAACAATTTGAAAATTGCGATTAAATGGTTTGTAAAAGGAAAGAACACTTCGTTCATATGATTTTGGGCCATACACTTCGGTATTCTTTGGACACTTCGGCCCTTCTTGAAAAAAGGAAATTTGGGCTCCTTTTTCAAAACACTACGGCCCTTCTCGAAAATACCACTTTTGCTCCTATTGTGCGTTCGAAAACGAATACCAGCGATGTTTTGCGATTGTAAAAAAATGGAATGTCCTTTCGTAATAACAATAAGACAAGTTATTTTAAGTTCAGTGATAATTATAACGAAAGGACATTCCATTTTTTTTTTACGATCGCAAAAAATCGCTGGTATTCGTTTTCGAACGCACAGTAGCTAGAATTCTAGTAGATACAATTCAACCCCTCGATAAAGACAATCAGGTGACTGTTCACATGTCCGAAGGTCCACATGTCCGAAGGTTCACTTGTCCGAAGGTTCACATGTCCGAAGGTCCACTTGTCCGAAGGTCCACTTGTCCGAAGGTTTTGTTATATGTAGAAACACGTTGATAAACAATTTATTTTTGTGATTGAAAAATATAAATCCTACTCCCAACCGACTGCCCGACCCTCCCTTAGCCCATGGGAAGAGAGTTCCTCCAGTTTTCACACAGGTTTGCCTCATGACCAATGCTAACAACAAATGGAGTTTTTTATTGAAAGGTTGAAAAATCTTGATGACTCACAAAAATCATTTTTGTCTATACACATTTTGTAAGATGTTGTCAATGTGATTATTGAATTCTATCTCGCATTTGCCATCTTGAAGTAGAGTCTAGGTAAACTAACCGTTATCCTAAACCTAACAGCCAAGTTAAGGGCTGAGGTTGAAAAAAAAATAAAGAAATAACCAAGTTAAATATACAAAATGAATGATACATGGTTCAATAGTTGGATAATCCATTCTAAAATTGAAAGTCAGATGAATTTAAACAACCAACGCCTCAGTAGGGGCGAGCAGGTTTATAACTTAAATAAAAGATTTCACCTTTTGCCATCTTAACACTCGATTTAGTGTTTATATCGCCTTTGTCATGATGTGAGAAGCGTATATAAATGTTAATAAATATCTTTCAATTGGGCGGGTTAGTGTCGGGCAGGATCGTATGGGTATTTATCAAGTATCAGTCATAAAATTTAAATGTTGGTCAATGCGTAGTTTCGGATATCTAAATCTTCGGACATGTGAACCTTCGGACATGTGAACCTTCGGACAAGTGGACCTTCGGACATGTGGACCTTCGGACATGTGGACCTTCGGACATGTGACATGGAACCAGACAATCATGATAGAATTCTACAACTCGTGATAGAACTCTAGATATAGTCTTCTACATTTGAGTTACACTTTGTCACCTCACGTTTTTATTCGCAACGTTAGGCAAGACGTCGAAATTGCGTAAAAGATATCAGTAAATAACTGGTTCGATATGATATCTGGCTAATGTAAAGTATAAAGTAGTACGTGTGGAAGAAGATCCATGGAATGCCTTTGTCATGTAAAAGAGAGCAACGTGTGACATTAACGAAGGCTTTCGGACGCGGATCGCACCGAGTGAAGCCAAACTAATTTCCTGCATCACGTCGTTTCATCCGCAGAGATAAGCTAGTAGAAGAGCTTTCGAGTTATGCTTAATAAACGCTCAGACATCATTCACTTATGCCATTATGTCATAAAATCATAAGGTGCGGTGCGTATATTCCTACTCGATGTGGGGGGAAAGAGGAAAAACTATGACTTATTCGATTATCTGCAGAAAACTGCACCATTTCACTAACCATACCTTTTTCTCCAATAGTATGTCAAAGTATTAAATTCTTAATTTGTGAGAAGAAACAGGTTTTGTATTTCGATGAAACCACCTCCACAGTATCGTATTTGAGAATGCCTCTAAGCTAGCGGATCAAAATAACCCTTCGGATTTAGTAGTTCATATGATTTTGGCTGGTATTTTGCCGATTATCGTCGGAATTCTATTTGGGGACGACTTTAGAATTCCCCACACACTTAAGCGCAAGAATATCGAAACTTAGACGGATTACTTTTTTTATAGATATCTGAAAATAAAAATTCGTCTTTCGTCGACACGTAGACAGATAGGCACATGAATAGTATTGTAAATACATTTTTGAATTTAACATGTGCATGGTGGACAGGTAGACAGGTGGACAGGTAGACAGGTCGGCACATTGAGAATATGAAAATACATATTTTGACTTTTACATGTACATGGTGGACAGGTAGACAGGTGGACAGGTAGACAGGTAGACAGGTCAGCATATTGAATTTTTTGCAAATACATATAGTGACTTTTACATGTACATGGTTGACAGGTAGACAGGTGGACAGGTAGACAGGTCGGCACATTGAAAGTTTTGTAAATTCAAATTTCAACATGTACATGGTCGGCAGGTAGACAGGTGGACAGTTAGACAGGTAGACAGGTCGGCACATTGAAAGCATAGTTTATGACATTTTACCAATGCCACTATTAATCAAGTTCTTACATATGCATTCAAACTATAGAAATCACGCCGATCAACTCCTTTATGTATAAATGCTTATAAAAAACAATACGGTAGTTTGCGTATGCTAGCACATATTTCACAATTAAACGATGTTGATGAGCCCATTCCATCTTTCCATTCAATTTACTTTGCCATTTCTACCTGTCTACCTGTCCACCTGTCTACCTGTCCACCTGTCTACCTGTCTACCTGTCCACCTGTCTACCTGTCCACCTGTCTACCTGTCTACACCTCATGAAAAATCAGTAACCGCATCACGTCCTGTGTGTGAACTATTTTTTATTGTGTGGGGAATTCTAAATCTTAGCCTTCTATTTGGTAGAAAACTGGGTTTGATTATCATTCCGCAATACTTTCGGGCGTTATGATTTTCATGGCCCATAAGCAAGTTCATCCTATCAGAAAAATGTAAATGACGTTTTTTTACAAATCAGAAAGATGCGGTTGACTGTTCAAAATAAACAGTTTGATGCGTCAATGTAAAAAAAAATCGATATCTTAAATTCTATATAAATATGGAGTTTCCAAAAGAAAAAAGTCACGAATATAATCACCACGGTCGAGACGCTCATTTCCGTTCCCCATGGTAAAAGTAAGGGCCTGACCACATTGGAAGCTTTTCTTGATTTTCTCTTAAAAACCTAAACGCTCGTTTAAAAACAAGCAGAGGCTTTGGTTTCCCATAAGAAATACATTGGGAGACAGGATTTGTTGACGGAAAAAAAATCAATGTGGGCAGGCCCTAGCGTTTCGTTTTCAGTAGCTGTCTCGTTGCGACGCTGAGCTCGTTAGTTGGTGCACGCGCAACCGCCGAGATTACGGACTTTATTGCGCCCCTTCTTGTCACCAGAGGGAGCTCTAATCACGTCACTGGGGCCCATAGGGATTGGACATGGACTGCGTGTGTGATTTTTTTGCCCACATAACTCACATAAGTTTCTAGTTTTTGTGTTGGGTGGATTTGTTTTGAAATCATGATCATTATGCTGGGCCTCAGAGTCACATTTTAAATGACCTTTTTTCCAGGAATCTTACTACCTGAAACCATTCAAATAACAAGCTTTAAAGCAAAACGAAACTGGTATCATTAACAGGCCAAATGTTTTCTTAATTTCATTTTTTATCATACTCAATCATTTATCGTTATTACTGCAATTACCGCATTTGGATTTGGATTAACGTACATCCAACGGATTTTTACGTGTTACATTTGACTTGACCTTAGCGACGTAGAATACCCCTATTCCAACGTCGCACAATACAACGTCACACCCTCTATGGTATTAGTGGCATGCTTAACAAAACTAGCATGGGAATAAGTCAAGCTAATTATAAAAGAAGCCAAGGCAAAGTCAAGACGCCCGCCAAGCCCTTTCTGATTAAGTCTCACTCCATCATCATCAGTCTGTTAATGCCGGTCGTGGGTTCGCCACGTAAAGTATGAAACATGCTGACTAGACTGCGCTATGAGTCCGCGTGGACCAGGGCTGATCCATTGAGTACGTGGTGAGACGTGTTGTTTGAGGTGGTTCGGTGGTTGATTGCGAACATCTATACTAGGTTTACGTGTATCAAACGAAACATTGCATATGTAATTTACTAAACGATACTGTACACAGCGAATAATCGTTTCCGACAACATGAGAAAACGGTGTATGCAGCACATACTGATGAATTATGAAATATTAGATATACATGTACTAGAAATAACAATATATAGAATATCTAAATTTGAGAACTGTTCATTTGTCGGAGGATCAACTTGTTGATTTAAAAAAAAATAAAAAATAAAGGAAAATCCATTTAAAATACTACAATGCTCCTTCCCCTTCGCTACCTCCCGCATCCTTAGAGAGGCGAGACGTGTTACAGTGGTGTATATGACAAAATCAGTTAACCCTGCTTCATGGCCAATGTAATTCTATCGGTAATGTGTTTGGACCCTGAAGTTTCCAAAGCTCATACGGTCGAATGGGGGCAAAGTTTAACATTTCACTTGGAAAAAAATCAAACAAATATTGATATAGGTGGTTACGGTTGAATTGAGAAATATGAGTTTTATCGTTATCTTATATTTATCATGAAAGCCATCCAAACACGATGAACGAAACTTCACATATTAAGGAAAACTAGAATAATACATTTTTCAGGGGGCTAGAGCAATAAAAAAGGGTTGATTAAAATGGTCGCATTTAGTCTGTGAGTGAGTTAATTGCAAATCCTATCGGTTGTGGGTCTTGAATCGCAAAGATTTAAAATAATGCTAAATGTAGAAAATATTCTTTTGCAGGGTTAACACGCAAAACCCGAACGGAGTGGGCAATTATCAAATAATTTACTTTGCTTGCAAAACTTGAAGGGATTTTAGCGGGGGGCTTCTGATTGAATCAAATGTGTCTCGCCTTTAACTTTTAAAAAAGAGGCACTTAGTTTGGTGCTACGGCGAAACGAAACAACCTTTTTGCCTCTGATTGAGCACTTTTTTGGGGGTCCAGACTGAAAGCACATAAATTCATTTGAGTCGGTTTACTTGTCAATTGAAAAACTTATCGTACCAAAAAGAGATGTTATGAATTATTCATGAGACCATTTGCTCATTGTCAATATATAAGGTATATCTTATATATAACTTTATATTAATTAATTTATTCGATTAAGCAAATCATTACCATATACCCGAATTCGTTTGTTGTCCGTGAATAAATGAATTATATTTACACTGAAGTTGCATCTATTCTATTTTACTATATCCGCTAGCAAAGAAAAACGTTAGTTCAGTAGACATTTTTTTTTAAACAAGCCTTAGCGAGTTGCATTTTTTTTTCTGTAAATCATTAAAAATTCTATGCAACCTGCCGCTTTATCAAGAAATTGGTAGTTATTCATAATCTCAATTAAATCCGTAAGACGCGAACCCCACTTAAGCCGAGTCACCCGCTCCGAAAAAACTAAAAACACAAATTACGAGATATAAACATTAATTTGTATGAAACCATAAAAGTTAAACCCTTCTCTTCAACCAAAGAGCACAACATGTGTGTGCTTTTATTGTAGGTAAACGCGGCAAAAGGCGAATCCCAGTCAACACAGTTATCTCACTGTGATATCACTGTGAGACTTTCATTTTCTCGAGTTAGACTTGCTCTGTGAGATCACCCAGATATCTGAACGTA
>LQRL01149585.1:0-10384 GCA_001703475.1 Hydroides elegans | reverse complement strand
AATGAAGGAAACCCCCTGTTGGTTTCCCGATTTTAGTTCAAAGTGAATTACTACTCCGATAAAGCCACATCTTGGACATAGTTCTCCCGTCCCACCATCCTCTCTTTTTCGTTGAATAAATAGGAATCAACATCCGGTCACGTGATCACACGTGATCAATAGATGGGAATCTCCGTAAACAATGAATAGGAATATCCATAGTTGGAGATGATGGAAATGCCTAAAATTTTCATTTTAGGGACGGAAATTAGTGAATTACCGTACTTTGGCGCGTAAGAATAACCCTTTAGGGTATTGCAACCAAGATGTGGCTTTATCGGAGTAGTAATTCACTTTGAACTAAAATCGGGAAACCAACAGGGGGTTTCCTTCAAATTAAACTCTTTTCAAAAGAGAGTCCGTGGGGGCCACTTCCTTAACCATCATCGAGATATTTTGGGGTCCAATCTAAAGATACTCGAAAGTGATAAACACCAGCTATATATAAGCATGCATATCAAAATAATTCACACATTGATTTAGGCTGATTGTTTTCAATAAGATCAAAATCCAAACAAGTAAGGATGCATAATGGGCCATTTTCAAGTACAAATAACAGGGAATGCACCATGATGTAGAAGTCTACTTAGATTCTATATGTTTATTTACTTTAGAAAAACGAGCTGACATCGCTCACCCTCCTAATTTCGATCTGCAACACAAAGCATTTTTTAGCAATCACCAAGCTTTGCAATGTTAAATTTCTATAAGAACAAGCTGTAGTCCCATTTTTTTTTGCTAGGATAATACCAGCTTAACACCACACTTAATGCAAGCTTGAAACCATGCACTGCAACTGAGCATATGTATTAAAACAGTTACTCAATAGTTATGATCAAAAGTTATATATGCATAGACCATAACTTTGAATAAGTGGACAGTTTATATTAATTTTTGTACTTTACAAATTGTTTAAAGGTATGTTTCCAACATGAAAAGTATGCCATTTATAGATATCATAGGTGAACCATTTAAGTATATTCAGATCTTGCCCTTATCACTCCTTTCACCGATTTCCCCTACTAATTTGTCTTGTTGATATTTAAACTAAAGCTCATACAATATTTAAGAGCGCGTTAATTAGGACATTTCAATATTATTAATCTTATAATATTTCTTAAATTATGACCCAACGAATCTTTTTACACTGTATATGTATCATTTTTACGCAAAAAACATGCGATGCAAAACGTTCGTTTTATAACTCTCTCTTGAATTCATAACACTTTGCTCGACACGATATTCGTTAGTTTGTCCCTTTAGATTCATTATCATTTACTTGACTCTTAATTATTCTCCAAAGAGTGCACATTCTGATATAGACTCTACCAAAGTATCACTTGTATTTTGTATAGAAGTCTAGCATTGTTCGATTGAAAACCGAGGCCCTTAATAACTCTCATTTTAGGTTATGGTAAGACATGTAAAATTGGTTATTTCTATTCCTTCGATAAAACAATATCATTGGTTGTCATCTTTATGTCTATAACAAAAAGATTTACCATGAATTCATTTGGTAGACTAGTTTTATAATTTACCAGTGATGCCCCTGTATATGTATATGCATGTAAATAGAGTCTAGGGTACTGTGATATTACCATAAATATAATATAATCTATGATTTATAGAACTCTATCCCACTTCGTTTTCACTGTTTTGAAAATGTCAAACATTATCCATTGTTTTGCATTATTTTATTGATAATAAGTTGCACCCAATTTGTTTAAACAAAAAGTATAAACGATTTGTTAGAATTCAATTTTTCAACAACTATCATAAGAAATGCTTATAAAAATTTATAGAGCTCCATATATATAATTCAATGATAAATTCTCGGGTCTACTTCAAAGAAAGTTCTAAGATTGCAAAAGAAATAATCGTATGAGATGCGAAAATGTCTGTGTCAACTTAAGAACAATGGACTTTTGAAGAGAATATGGACCGTTAAAAACAGCAAATACGAAATCGAACGAGATTAACTTGGCGTTGCATTTCTATTGCGGCATATATTTCCAAATAATACCTGCTGCAAAAATACTGTAGAATTCTAATGCTACAGCCTGATCGTGATTATATATTTTATGGGAAAAAAACAGTATACTTCATGCTATTTCTATGAAAAAATGAACAAAAATAACTGGTTGCATTTTAAGAATTACTCCATCATTTCTTTTTTAATTTGGTCATTTCTTTCAAGAAAGAAAAATAGACCCATCCCGCATAGAGATCAACAACGAAAGCATCGAGCGAGTACACGTAGCAAAACTATTAGGCCTGCATATCCAGGATAATCTCAAATTGGACTCGCACATCAAAAACATCGTAAACAAGGCAAAATCTAAGCTCAAGTTTTAGCAAAAACTCAAGCGACCGGGTGCACCTCATGATCATCTTGTGCATTTCTATAAAAGCATAGAGGTAAAATTCAGTTTACCGTTATTTTATATCGAATTTTCTGAAACCATCGTTTATAAAAAATATATACTATGACTTTTCTACCAAATTAAAAAAAACAGCTTGATTGTTGATTCCAATCACCTTTTAAATGGATAGACAATTGAATAACCTACAATCTAACGTAAAAATATTGGTAGAAAAGGCATTGTATCTATTTTTTATAAACACTGGTTTCAGAAAATTCGATTTAAAATAACGGTAAACTGAATTTTATCTCTAGTATTGCCTCAGCTCGAATATTCAGTCCGTGCTTGGTCGACGGCAATAACCAAAACAAATAGTCTATAGACCTATGCAATAGAAAGCATTCAAAAACGCGCATTACGAGTCATCATGCCCAACCTAGAATATGAGGAAGCATTGAAAGAACTGGAATCGAGACACTTGAACTTGAACATTCTTCAAGAAAATGGGCAACCCTTATGATATATTTCATGACCTCTTGCCGAAAAAACGACACAACTCATACAACCTTCGTGGGCAAAGCCAATACTGTGTCCAAATGTAAAACCAATCGATATAAGTCATACCCCAATGCCTTTTTTTAGTTTTCAATGAATGTTATATACAAGCAAAAGCAAAATCTAGTCTTAATTCAGTACTTATTAATGTTGTATTATTCTCATACATAATTTACAAAATAATCTGTTTTTTTTTTCTTATTCGTTTATCAACAAATATGTTGTATATGTCGCAGCGAAACTTTAATTTTCAGCGAAACTTTAATTACGCTAGCGAAAGATTAATTTTTCGGACCATGTCAGTTTTGTTATGTCGAAATGTTATATTTAAGGTTTTTAATCACTGTTAATCTTAAACATATGTTTAGATATATCTTATGGGTCATCTAACCAATTTGTCCAAAGCAAGTTATGAAGTTCTATTCGATAATGTAATCGAAACAAGCCGATTAATCCCCCAGTTCAGTTCATGACTCAACTCACGGATAATCCTATCTGGGAGTGTGCTTTATGTCACTGATACACACAATTGGATCAACAGATAGATGAAACATAATAATTTTAGGCCAAATCCTAAATTTTGACTGTTAAAGTATCTTTAATAGACTATTTTTTCCAACATCGTAAGAAAAATTGATCTTTCGCTAGCGAAACTATAGTTTCGCTTAAGTTAAAGTTTCGCTGCCACATATACACTATATCGTGATACGCAAAATAATGTTTGATTTTATATGTAATAATTTAATCGCATTCTATGTTGATTGGAACAAATTAAAACTTATCTTATCTTATCTATCATTGGCTGGTAGATCTAGATCTATGCGTAACTGAAAAGTATAAATTTATTGGCATTTATTAATAAGACGTCGTTTTGAAAATGTCCCGAAATAGACTGGATACCCAACAAACAATTCAATAAATTCTGACACACTTAACAATGTCGGTTGAACAATGAACACATCAAAACGGAGCACCCTGTAATTTTCTTTAAAAAATCGCAGAATTACTAGAAAAATAATTTTACAATGGTCACTTTTTTTTAATTTTTCAAAAATGGTTATCCTTTAGGAGAACCCCGCATTTTTACTTTGTAACAGTGAACATCTATCAGATTTACAAAAAAGGAGCTAAGTTAAAAGTCTTAAAAGCGTACCAAATAATGTGCCTTTCAAATGATTTCCCCTTTCCATCTGCATTTCGGGCTCAATGCATTAGGACTTTGAACTTTGAACAGAAATTCAAACAACGTTCAAGGTGAGGCTATCATCGAATAAACCTTCATAATATCTTTTTCAAAGTTGTCTAAAGAATATACAAGGGGATTAACCGTAACGTCCAATTATCTGGGCTACAATACAGACTGTCACGCGTAAAAAACAAAGAATTCGATGGCTTCGTATAATATAAGAATGATTTTCGATCATATTTGCAAATAAAAATGTGTGTTAAACTTGGAAATGTTCAATAAAAACGATATATTTTTCGATGGATAGCATTCTGGTCAATTTTCAAATATTTTCGAAAACACTGTTGTATTAATGTTAATGAATGCTTTGAACATATGCTAATGGATGCAGAGGGGCTGCGGCAGAAAAAGAGACATGCCCTTTTTCTTAAGATGTTTAAAGACCTACATCGTATATAACTTAAACAAAAACTAACTTTGCAAATGTCACTCGCCAACTGCCTCTGTATTTGTATTTTAATTAGCAGAAAGCTTGTAAAAAGGGTCAGGGACCTTAGGCAACGAAAAAGGGAATGCATGCTATTGTATTGCTATTTGTTAACTGCATAGGCGTTTTACCCTATATCACTTTATAAACAAGATGATTTCAACACCTGCATTTACATCCAGCTATGGATCAATTATAGGATAAGCAATGTGATTGAAATTAAATTGAATTTACTTCGGAAATGGGATCAAGGGAACATACGTCAAAGGAGGATATCGTCATTAGTGGCGTGGCATGCCGACTTCCGGAATCGAGAAATGTGGAGGAATTCTGGGAAAATCTCATCAATGGACGGGATATGGTCACTGAAGACGACAGAAGATGGCCGCCAGGTATGAAGTTTTTTTTCATTCATTACGAATTCGTAGGGGGTGGATATACAATTCAACGCTAAGTCCCTGCTGACATACAATCGCTCGTAACGATTTTGGTGCCTCTTGCTACTTGCGACGATAATCGCTACTTGCGACAATAATCGCGCTTAATTTTAAAGTCAAACAAAGAAAACGGTTATAATCGCAAGTGGCGACGAGAATTGTTCATTGTACGTAAGCAGGGCTTAAAAAGATAAATTTTAAAGTGAATATGTTAGTTTTATATTGTGCGTTCACACTTTCTAAATGGATGGTTACAAAACAAATAATTATAAAATTGTGAAAAAATGAACGCAGAATTTCGAAAGAAAGTTGATAGATATGAACTTTGAAATTAATCTCATTGCCTTTGCATAATATATTCGTCTAGCCCCTCGTAAGTATACGGTTGAATAGCTTTACTTCATAGCTGTAATAGCATCTCGTTTTTTTATGTACGTGTGCCAAACGTGTGTGACGGTGAACGTTTGGCAAGGCGTCGTGTGATATCGAATGTTTTTCAAGTCGTCGTGTGACGTCGAATGTTTTGCAAGGCGTCGTGTTATGTCGAACGTTTGGCATGTCGTCGTGTGACGTCCAACGTTTCACAAGGCGTCTTGTGACGTCGAACGTTTAGCAAGTCGTCGTGTGACATCCAACGTTTTGCAAAACGTCGGGTGACGTCGAACGTTTGGAAAGGCGTCAATTGACGTCGAGCGTTTGACAAGACGTCGTGTGACATTGAACGTTTTGCAAGGCCTCGTGTGACGTCGAACTTTTAGAAAGACGTTGTGTGTCGTCGAACGTTTTGCAAAATGTCATGTGACGTCGAACGTTTGGAAAGGCGTAATGTGACATCGAACGTTTTGAAAAACGTCATGTGATGTCGAATGTTTGGAAAGGCGTCATGTGACGTCGAACATTTTGCAAGACGTCGTGTGACGTCGAACATATTGCAAGTCGTCGTGCGACGTCGGGGACGTCGAACGTTAGGCACGTCGTCGTTTGATGTCGAACGTTTTGCAAACCGTCATTTGAAGTCGAACGTTTGACAAGACGTCGAATGACGTCGAACATTATGCAAGTCATTTCTTACTTTGAATGTAGTATCAAACGTTTACCAACACTGCAACTTTTGTTATGCAATTTATTTGAAAGGTACTAAATGACAAAGGTTTTCTTTATCATGTCACAAAGGAATATGATTTCAATATGGTCTTGTTGAGCCTGAGCCTTGTGTTTAGCGACTTTACATATATAATTGTTATACAAACTCGGCAAGGGTCGTCAATAGTACGACGCATTCGGAAGTGACGTTTAGAGAACAACCTACTTTGAGTCCGTATGAACGTTTTTAGGACGATCTGTTACATCCCGGCGTCCGTAGAACGTAATTCCTACGTTCGACTCGGACGCGACGTCGTTGCAGCATCTTCTCTACGTCCGCGACGATAAGGACGTCCGGAAAACTTTCATACCGGCCAAAGTAGGGCATCCTCTCAACGTCTATGGACGTCTTGCCGAGTGGGATATAGATACATATTTTTTATTAGCAGTTGTTATAGTAATAATGATAATATTATGCGATAAGCGAAATCAGCAGAGATTTAAAAAAACAGCATTAAGCTTTGAGTTCCTACAGTTTCCTTCTATTTTTGCTAGGGCTCTATGGATTACCAAGGAGAAATGGCAAGATCCCTGACCTTTCCTCTTTCGATGCTGACTATTTTGGAATCTCCTCGAAACAGGTGGATCGAATGGATCCGCAATTGCGCTTATTGCTCGAAGTAGCATACGAGGCAATTTTTGATTCAGGTATTAATTGTATTAAATGAATACTTCGAATTAACTTGCATAGATATGCGTTAATCAACCAGTAGATTTTTTTCTAGGAAACTCAAACAAGAGCTCTCGGTGTGGTTAATAATTTAGTGCACTGGTGATTTTTCATAAGAAATATATTTGAAAATACGGTTTGTCGGGGGTAAAGAAGCTCGAGGAAGCTTCCTGTGTGGCTCAAATTCACGGTTGCCTCGAGATAAATCTGAAATCCCGAGAACCTCGAGTTAAAGAGGTTCTGCTGTGTGTATAAATAGCAATATCACACCATGGCCTTCTACTGCAGAATCTAGACAGACCCTCATGGTTTTTTTATCGGATATATAAACAAAAGAAATTTCCTTCCAGAATAATAATAACTGAACTTAATGTACATGTACGTGATGTAGCCGCAACTAAACTCCGAATCTACTCAGTTTCTTTATATGCCTAATGTTGGGAATGGCAGCCAAATTCGGGGCATTCACTTTCCATGGTTAACATGGTGGACGGTGAATAATCAGATCCTCAAAAAATGTCTATATCTTATTTCATATGATGCAGCTTCCAGGAACTAAGCTTTGGGTCAACGAGAGTTTGTGCGCATCCTCTTTTGTCCATTTAATTCTATATCGCCTCACTTCATTTCTCATATCATTTCGATATTTCTCCGTAGGATGCAGCTTCAATAATCTCAGCTCCGTATCAGTGGGTGTTTTTTCATTGGTGCATTTCGTTCTTTTATCAATTTCATTTTATATGGCTAATTTTGATCATTTGATTCTCGTTAATCGGAACCCCTCGGGACCGGTCATTTTGGTTTGGATAAATCGTGGGTTCCGATGAACAGTAGTAAATGTATATAAATATACGATTATGGGATTTTAAAATCGGTTCCGATAAATAGATAGTTCCAATTAAAAGAGTTCCGATTAACGAGAGTCCACTGTATAACTAAAATTCTGAGATCCTCAAATCAGTTTCGATATCTTATCCATAGGTTGCAGTTTTAATGATCTCAGCTCAGGATCAACGGGTGCTTTCACTGGTGCATGTCCTATGAAATATCCTCTTTTATGGGTTTCATGTTATATGGACTCGTTAAACCATGTATCCTAAATATTGTTATATGTTTACCCCAAAGGCTGCAGTTTCAATGATCTCAGCTCTGGATCCACGGGCGTTTTCATTGGTTCTTCCTCAAGCGACGGCCATGACCTTTTAAGCGCCGAAGACCCAAACACCTTTTCCGGTTATGAAATGACCGGAGGCAACAGGGCTATGCTGTCCAATCGACTCTCCTACACATTTAACCTGAAAGGTAATAATAATCAAATAGTTTGTATACAAGCCACCGCATACGAATGATGGAAACTACAGGCCTATGCTGTCCAATCGACTATCCTACAGCTTTAACCTGAAAGGTAATAATCAATAAGTGTGTATGTAGGCCACCACTTACAAATGATGGATTGCTAAAATAAAGCAATTTCTCTAGATATGAAATGACCACTGGCAACAGGGCTATCCTGGATAGGTTTTGCAGTGAGGCATTTCCATCAAAATGGCATGTGCACTAGCGCAAATGTCGTCCAAAACGACATTAGCGCGAACGAAGCGACGGTCATGAAGTCCGGTCATACGCGACCTTTCGACCGCAAAGGTGCACCCCAGCATCAAGTAGCAATTTCTATCGCTTGCGATTTGCACTGCTTTTAGTTTACGAAATCACACAGAGCGACAGGCGTTAGCGACAGCGTAAGCCCGCTTATAAATAACATACAAGTCTCCCTATTCATGCCAAAATTGAATAGTTTGTTTTGACTATTGAATGCTTTAATCTCATATAGAAACCTGATATCAAATAACAAAAAGTGAATGCTTAATTAACCTTAATATATAAAGAATGCAAAACTAACTTAATAAATACCAACACTCAGCAAGTGGGAAGTTTGTGGTTTAAATCGCGCGGCTAGTACCTCCATGGCCCTCGTGTAAGAAAAGCCTTAAGGAGCGTTTACCTGAAACAGGAAAAAGAAACAAGCTCAATTAAGCTTGTTATGTTTTTATCCCGATTTCACTTTTTGAAAAGCGCGTTATTTGTTTGTTTGAATTATGCGCTTTCTTTCTTGAAGTGAAATCGGTATAAAACATAACAAACCCGCTTTGAGCTTTTTTGGCCTGTTTCGGATGAACGCGGCCTTTATACAGCTCAAATCGCTGCTAATTTTACAACTAAAACGAATTATCGAAAGACTTGATTTGAATAAGCGAAAGATTTGATATGTATAAACGATATACATATAAACGCTACGCGAATAAACGAAAATACAAAATTAAGAGTGATTTTAAATGTATGTCACACATAGTATTGGGGCTGTCTGGTATTTTTCAATGATTGCATTATTTCCTTTTTATAGGTCCAAGTGTGACATTGGATACAGCCTGTTCATCCGGACTCTACTGCCTTTCCTCAGCAGTCAGTGCAATACGAGAGGGACGCTGCGAAAGAGCTTTAGTGGGAGCAAGCAATCTGGTTTTGAAACCAGAATACTCGCTTCAAAATATGAAACTCGGGATGCTTTCGCCCGATGGCACATGCAAGTCATTTGACTGTTCAGGTAATAATATTTATATTGGGGCTTTGATCCTTAAGCTAAACGTTTAAATGAAAGTTTAAGGCACTATAAAAACAAATCAAAATATTCTTTTTTGAAGCAAAATGTGGACTGAGTAAATATACATGCGAAACTATGAATTTGTCACAGAAATATCTTAAATGTATCATTATCCGATTATGTCGATACTGTTCTAACTATGAGCGAATCCGTTCTTATGGTATTGACCGTTTTGACGTCATTTATCAAACAATTCAACAAAGAATCAAGTATAAGACAAAGGACTTCAACCTTTCTTAAATGCATTGAAACTAGAAAATCATTTACCATGACGGTTTCTATTTATATTCTTTTGATTTGGAGCGGCAGCACTAAAACTATAAACTCTCAAAGATATCTTTTTCAGGTCTTTTGAAATTGTTGTTGCAATTAAATTCATAAGCATAAATACAGCATAACACGAGAACGCATATCATTCAGCACAGATTAGGTTCATGGTCAAATGTATAAGGTTAATAAGAAACAGTTTTGTTAAAACTAATTTTAATCATGTTCTCACGCACCAAACTACACCGATGGCATGTAGACGTAGGCCCGCAAAGATTGTCCTATTTTCCTGAAATATTTTTTCGTTTTTATTCATAACTTTCTTATTTATGAATGAATTTTACCCATACTTTTGCACAATCTAGATGAATCATTCAGTTATGGATCGCATTATATATCAAGCTGAAATGCCCATTTAAATTGCTCGATATTTGACTTTTAAAAATCGTACTCGTCGTAAGGAGCGCCCGAAACTCTTGTCCTAATTGGTTTATTTGATACATGTTCTCATACATTGACTCATTTTAAGCAGTACTGATCAACATTAATTTAAATATTTTTTCATTCAACGTATATAC
>LQRL01149583.1:0-20183 GCA_001703475.1 Hydroides elegans | reverse complement strand
AGCCAACTACCTTCACAACAGCCCCCCCCCCCCCTACCGTCACATACAAACCTCCCCCCTCTGAAATCCAATCAATATTTTTGCTTACTCTAAAATTGAATGAATTCTTTAACTCACCTTGTTGAGTGCAGGCCAGCTCCAACTGCTTACACAATAACTCAATCAGCGCCTCATTGCCATCCCTAAACGCCAATCTCATTCCTTCCACTTCGCCCATTGATCGACTACGCATGCTCAGTTGCGCCATGAAGTTGGAGGAGTCGCTCTTGACGCACTTGGGTCGACGCTCCAGGGTGCTGCTCTGTATATGGGGGAGAGGGAAGAGAGAGATTAGGGGTGAGATGGATTAAAACGGGGTTATGAACATATAATACAAGGAATATCTGATATCTCATGTGATTGCATAGTATTTGTAGATTAGTTAATTTCATTTTTCGATTCTAAAGTGTTCACTGCGTTCTTATTAAAGGCATTTTTATGGCGAAATAAAACTTGAGATATTAATGAGTGAGGAAATATAGTAAACTGTTTGCAAAAGCTCTTTAACCAAATTGGATATTACAATAATACATGTATGTGCTGACGTTTATGACGATTACTTAGTAAGTTTAGTGATAAAATTAATAAAATAGAATATGAAATAGAAATTTTCATCCGTGTCATTGTCTCACTTAATGTACATGTACGTATTATGGTATATTACATGCTTCTTTACAGTGTATTTCGATTTGAAACTCTTATTGACAGATGTTATCATTTTGGGAGTGAAAATTGTTAAAGTTTGAAACTATACATGGTTACAAAACCATGTATATGAAAACACTTCACACTATATGTGCAGTGCAAAATGCATAATCTAAAATACAGAACCTGAAATGTGAAACAACAGTTAGAAAGAAATTTTTTAAACGATCACATGGAAGCGACAACGATCAACATACGTTGAGTTTTTTTTTCATTTTTGATAGATTACAGCGACCGAAACGTGTTAGTTACAATTAAAAAGAAAACTGCACACACTGAAATGCGACGAAGATTTGCCGTTCAAACGACAATCATAAGTGAATATCACAGGTTTTAGATAAATCACATTAGAAATATAGTCTAATAAAGTAGAACACATCTTTACTTTGGAAAGGTATTTTTAATCATTACAAAGTGTGTTATCGCTTTGCTACGAAATGCCAGAATAAGACCAATTAAGCAGCAAAACGTGGTTTTGAGCTAGGTATTGCAAGTAATCTACATGTAGTTGAAGTAAATAGCTTTCAAATTAAGCTGTAGGATTTAGTTAAACGGGTGCACGAAGAAAGTCATCAAGTCTCTGAAAATAAGAATCATACAATAAAAGATTAACACGAGAACACTAAAAGAAAACATGTGCGAGTGTTAAGCAATGTCACTCATTATCAAATCTGTCTCCATCTTTTGGAGACAACCCAAACATCCACAACTAACTTCGGGCTTGTTGTAGACATATTTGAGTCGATCCTTGTTAATGCTCTTTGACGAGGAACCGCCTTCACTTGAACCGGAAGTTGTTTTCTCTAGGGACGAGGTCGAAGGTTGAGTTTTCAGCGTGTTTGAGGATTTACTCGGCGGTCGTGTATGGCGTTGCTGTAAAATGAAATGGGTCCAAAACACCGCTATTACATGCAAATATACACTGTTATATGGTTGCATGCTTATATATTTTATAATACATTGTGCATTGTTTAATTGCCGCATATGACGTTGCTGTAGTTCATTTGGCTAAAACATGCGCACCGAAAACCAACACTAGAATGTAAAAGGGATTCATGCTTATACATTGTATATGTCGTTGCTAAAATAAAATGGGTAAGGATGTGCCCAACACCAAGGATTTATGCATGCATATCGTGATACTTATACAGTCTTTGTATATAATCAGGCGCATATAAAGACCACGAGGTGAACGGCCCCCTCCCCGAGTATAGCTCGTGTATAATGTATCATACCAAAACGTACATAGGCGCCTCTCGTTCGGCTGTTTTTCTTTCTTGATTCATTCACTTTTTTCAGATACGAGCCTGATAGTTTATGAGGGGGTTCAAACAACATTTTATGATATGATTATGGAAAAGCCTTTGTAGATCAATTTGACGGGTAAAATAATCGATTAGAATTTATTTTGGGATATGGTAATTTAGCACAGCGGATGAATATAGGTTGAAACCTTTCTTTTAAATAAAATGTTTCAATCAAGAAATTGGAATATGCCCCATTCAATTTATAATCACATAATTGGATTAATCTTTATATAGGACAAAGCACTGCCACAACAAGTTGGTTATGGATTCTACTAGGGGATAAAAGAAAATTTCAGGTCCTAAAACTTCAAATCGATCGACATAATCAGACAATCACACTATGTATTTCGTTTGATCATCTTTTTGAATCAATTCAACATCTCACTTTGAATAAACACAAATATCAGTCATGTGTCGTCATTGTTAGGAAAAAAAATCACTGAAAAGCTGATCTCAAACTCTTTCAGGTTAGTATACCTTATCATGCTTATGTTTATGCTCCTTATCATGTTTATGCTTATGGTCTTTTTCATGATGCTTATGTTTATAGTCTTTTTCATAACCCTGAAAAGCGAAATATGTAACTCGTTTACATGCAAACAGAATCAATATTATATATTGAATACAAAATAATAGAATTTTATTTTAATTAGAGAAGCTCTGAAAATCCTCATGCTGTTAATTTGGCCCGAAGCTTATCAACGTATTTGACCAAGTTACCTTAAATCGCTTATGATATATCTATATTATGATAATTTACCCATATAGCCCATAAATTAGTACCGCAGAATAAATCATTTTTGCTGTTGTATTAAAATGTTACAGGTTATTTAATAATATGAACTATGAATCATTTACATGAAATTATTGCGCGCTAAACCAATCTATAAATTAATGATCGGATAACGTTATCCGGTGTCCTTCCCTCTTAAAACTTTAATGGCTATATTTTTTTTTTATCAAAAAGCAAGCTTGCACTATCATGCATCCAAGATTAACAAGCCCTGTAACTAGGAACCACAAAAACCTCTCATAAATTCACCCAATTAAACTCATGTGTGCAATTGTGTTTTTACATGTGAATTATATGCAATGTTAGCACTTACGTTCGGTTTGGTTACCGGCTGAAAAATTATGAACATATCAAATTATAGATAAATTATATCGATATTCAAAAAGGATATTATGGGGATGATATGAGGTACAAACATAGGCATCAGAGATGCAAAGCCCTCAGCCACGATAGCAATTCTCTAGTGAGGAGAAATAACTCTTATGAAGGGGCTTATAGGGTTTTTTTAAAGTCCAGTTGGGCCATTTTCCCTGATCAGATATGGCTCATTTACAATCCCAACCTTTATTAGTACCCATACAAACTGAATGTAAAATATAATTGCGCTCGGCGAAGAATTGTAGCCTTGAGTGTGTTCACAAGCTCCCTTAATTGATATTTATGAAGGGACTTATAGGGGATTTTCTAAGTCCAGTGGGCCATTTTCCCTGGTCGGATATGGCTCATTTACAATCCCGACCTTTATTAGGACCTATACTAACTGTATGCCAAATATAATTGCGAATGGTGAAGAACTGTAGCCTAGGGTGTGTTCACAAGCTCCCTTAATTGCCATTTATGAAGGGGCTTATATGGGATTTTTCTAAGTCTAGTTGGGCCATTTTCCCTGGTCGGATATGGCTCATTTATAATCCCAACCTTTATTAGCACCCATACTAACTGTATGCCAAATATAATTGCGATCGGGGAAAAATTGTAGCCTTGAGTGTGTTCACAAGGTAATTGTTTACAGACGGACGGACGGACGGACAGACAGACGGACACGACGATAGCAATAGCCTTCAGCCAAAGTGTTGGCTGAGGGCTAAAAATATATAGGAACGTGTTGGTTTTATAAACCAACATGCATTGGTTGTTGAATCAATAGCTAGAATCAAAAGCTTTTCTAAGAAATTGACTTACAAAAATACCTGAACATCAATCGTTTAATGTATGTTAATAAAGACGTTTTGATATTAATTTAACATAAAATTATGAGTCGATTATATGCCTGAATGCAAACTTTATGGCTAAACGTTACACCATTTTAAACGGCTAACAATAACGTTTTTCATTGCAATGGCAAATAAAGTTAAATCCTTGCATGCCTTTCTTTTCTACTATATCTAAATGCTTACAACAGGGAGATATGTCATGCCTTAAACAAAAGTAAAAACATCCCGCATTTTAACTACTACTTACTACAATAATGAACATTCAAAAACATAAAAACATTCCATCAATATGCTCATAAACTAAACTTGCCATACTTAAGGATCCTTAAGGGGCCTTAACGATAAACATGCACATTCCACTGAACCCATATTCTCCACTTATGCCTTACCTTAAACTTAACATTAGAGAGTTTGGACAAAAGGAGTACTTGCACTTACATGTAATTATGTGCACCTGACAAACCAACATTTTCGGTTCGCTTACTTTAGTGTACATAAGTCTGTTTGCTAACACTTTCTAATGACATTAAAGGATAAGGTTAAGATTAAGGATATCTCGAGAATAAAGGCCCTGGTCAACAACCACATAAATGCTTAAAAGGCTGTCCTTACCCCAAGAGTGACCGATCCGCGATTATATCCCGCATAACTAAGCACACTCTCGGTTGCTAGGGCCAGGCCGCTATGGTGTATGAGACCAGTGGCCGTGTTCTCCATGGCAACTAGATACTCGATGAGTTGGGAGCGCGTGGCACTCGGCGCCCAGCGCATGGCCTCCTGCAGAATACCGATGCTGCGAGCGGCGAAATCTTTGACGATTACCTGGTGGAAAAGGAAAGGAATAGTTTTATTATTAACCTAAGCGATTCTTATACAGGGTATTGAGCACACACATGTTCGCTCCGCTTTATTGACGATAAAATATAAACTGCCTTTATCATATATGGGGCTAAATAGTGTGTCATTTATTGAAAGGGTAATTGGCTTGTAACATGTGTTGACTTAACTGCATGTACGGTAGGCTATTTAATAGAAATAAACGGAATTTCAAGTACTTAGGATATGGTCAAACCCTCATTGGTGTGTATTAATGAGCTTGTGGGTATATAAAATGATATGATAATCAAAGAAGATGTCAATAATTAATGGGATTTTAACTAATCGTTGCATTTCATCATCGAAAGGACATGCTTAGACATTACCTGAGGTGTGGATTTCATCAAAGCACGTTTAAATTTATTTGTCAATGTATTTCGTTTAGAGGATTTAAACAAATATAGCCTATAGAAATGTTAAGTTATAATTAAGGAAATAAGTATTAATTCAAACCTCGCGATCAGATATTGTGTCCACTGCGCGCAAAATGTAATTGGTATTGGGCACTTCGAATTCAGGAGCCTTCTCATTAGGGTCCTTAAAAAAATAAAAGCTAACTGATAACACAAAGCGACAAAAGTACGTTATAGACTATTCCATTTATAATTTGCCATTACTATTATTTAAATACAGGGTCCGTAGCGAGAATCGGATTTGAAATTCAAGTATATTCAAGGATTTTCATGAAAAAATTAAGGATTTTTAAGCATCTAAATATTCATTTTATATATGTTCTATAGCCTTCAAAACTAATTCCTCATCAATATATTGTACATCTATGTATTGTGTATCTATATGGGGCTTTCGAAATAGCCGACTATTTGATGTTAATGCGACCGCCGAAGGTGCGAGCGATTTTAAAAAAAATGATTAATCAAGTTAGTAGGTTACAGATTTAGAACAATTGACATATCAGGCAAGCCAGTTCTTGGAAATGGTGGAATAAATTATAAAATTTATCAGGGCAAACCGCTTTTCAAAAGAAGCCCCGATAGCTATTTCGTTGGGTCATTCGCCTAATGGTACAGCCCAAGTGCATCCTGGTATTGTATTTTGCTTAATATCAAACATTTTTTCGCCCTATTTTTCATCTAGCAGTTTTGCAGATTTTATTTAAACTATCAAAAGATCCATTTATATATTCAGTGCTTTCACTTGAGTCCGTAACCAAATTCACATGACAATAACAATGTTTAGCAATTTTCACATTTTTCGTCGGTTTTCGTCGGTCAAAAATACATATATGTATCTACACATCGAGGCCTTTATAACCTCCCGTTCCGTTCAAAAGCCAGGACATGAACGTGGCACAAAACATACGAAAGGAACTACATCTCAACGCCATAAGCCTTTTGGGCAAGAGCCCAGGAAGAACAGTGGACTTCGAAGGGTGAAAAGATTACATATTTTGAAATGTTCACAAACATTGAATTCTTATTTTTAATTTCATTTGTACTCAAAAGCACATTGTATTAAAGATAAGTGATAAATTGAAAAAATGTAGAAAATGCAACCAAAAAAGTGCAATTTAGTAATCTAATTATCAACAATTAATTACGAAACCTAATTCAAGTATATTCAAGGAAAAATTCAAACGTATACAATATTTCAAAAAGTATACTTGAAGGATTTTTGGCTTTCAAGTATATTTCAAGTATTTTCAAGGACGCTACGGACCCTGTAAATAAGACATTCAATTGGTAACATGACGAGGTTTCCGTTAAATTATAAACAAAGATCATATAATCATAAAGGGCCAAAAGTCTAAACCAAGTGTTGGAAAACAGGAAAAGGCATTGAATATTTCTAACATCGTACCATCAAACAGTTTGACCAAGTTCCCGTTTATTTTAACAATGAAGCCCACCCTAGACTTAGGCTGAGGAATCGGTCAATATGATAACGGGACTAAAATAATTCACTCACACTTTGAGGTACATGTATATGTGCAAAAATGAGAACCAACTTACCACTTCGAGTGCGTGTGAGAGAAGTTGTAGAACATCAAGCATCGTGTTGAGAACTTTGCCACTCCAAAGTAGATAGGGAGCGCTGAATGTAGAACAACGAATCATTAAAAGGTATGAGCGACAATTTCAACATTTACAAAGTCAAATAGAATGCGTATAAAATTAATAGGCGATAAATGATTTTTATAATTTGATGCATCTGAGCCATCTATTTATACGTTATCTAAGCATCTCTCTCTCCATCAATTAAACAAGTCCCTACCTCTCATACAGCTCAACGAGGAAGCGGTCTGCTACGCGGCGAATGCGCTTTTCGTGGTGGTTGAATTTGACGAAGAGAAACTGCACGTAGCACTCCAGCTCTTCTTCCATCGCAGGCGTCTTGGGCTGAACATGAAAAAATATCCAATATTAAAATTTATCCAATATAAAAAAGTATGTTTGTCCAAATACTGTTTTTTTTATTTACTTTAGTGAAAAATAAGCAATGATTCATTCAGCTGTCTATGAAAGGTTCAAACACTGTTGACATTTATAAACCCCCTGCTGTGTTATTACTTTTGAACATCTTCGAGATGATAAAGCACCAAACAATACACCCACTTTTTTTACATTGAGTAAGGTGGTGAAGGCCACATCAACATGTTTTTTATATTTCAAATTTCGTAACATCTCGGGATAACTAAGAACTCCCATTAACGGTATGATATGCTATCAGTATATGCAATTGTAACGCAAAGCACTTCTCTTACATGAACCGTCCTCTTTTAGCTTTTAGCACAACTACTTACTTGGCTCTTCTTGACTTTAAGGAATGTCCTAAAGGCCACATTGGCTACGGCATCGATGCACGTCCACATGCCCGCTTTGTCCTTAATGACGGTGTTGTCCTCGAGATACTGGAACAGGCCTTGTACGGTTGCCATGTCGCGGCTTTTTGTGATCCTGGTTAAAAAAAGGAAAATCAACAATTATTTTTATAAACTTTGTTTTTTTTTTTTTTCTCGCTTTTTTCGCTAGCGTTTGCTATGATTTGGGATAAAATAAATTTGAACGTTTCAACATTTGGCGACATGAGAAGAAAATTGGGTAGATCGTTAGCTGGAACAAGGTTTGGAGACTGAGAGGGGCAAAAAGGAAGAAATAGAATGGATTAGAGTTAAAAGGTAGTGTATGTTATCGATAAGACAGATCGAGTAGGTTGATGAAACGAAAAAAACATGTATATTGGTTAGGGATGGGTCGGGGCCAGATTTTCGGCCCCGGGGCCCCGTAACTCAAGCCCCGCCCCGTCGCGGGCCCCGTTGATACCCCGTCTATTAATGTTGCAACGAGCCTTGACATAAAATATATTTCAAATAATAAGATTTCTTTACAAGATCAGAATTGTGAATTCATTGAAAACACAGTTTACTCATGTCGCTGCATAAATAGATGTATAAATAGGTCAAATGTGAGTAATTTATATTTTTTTGTTTGATATTTGAATGATTTTGATCAGTTAAAGCATCCTTTTTCTTGTAAAAAGTAAAGGTAATTAAGGACGACGGGGCCCCGGGGTCAAATTTCGCCCCGGGTCTGAACTTTCATTAACGGGGCCCCGGGATTTCGGGGCCCCGACCCATCCCTAATATTGGTCAACCATTTTATTCTCACCTGATGGTCTCTAGCTTCAGCACCGACAGCAGGTAGGCGACCTGTGTGAATGTGAGTTTGTTGAGCACAATCTGTTGAACTTCCGGTTTGTTGCTTTCGAGCAGGGCCAGGGTGGTCGAGCGAATGTTGTTCATCTCAGCCTGTGATACGATGAAAATACTGTAGCTGCCACATCGAATAACTGATGTATAATAATACATCAATGATTCAACATGCAGATTAACAAATCGAACAACATTAATAACCAACACATCAATTTCAATTAAGATAAAGTGGAACATAGTAGAACGAAAAACGGTAATTGCTCTAGCCAATTATATCTTCAAATAATCAATTAAGATAAAGTGGAACATGGGTGAATCAAAATAGTCGAAACCAAACTATTGCTTTAGCCAATAATATCTTTAAATCCCAGCCTTTTTATTTGCTTTAAAAATTTCTCGTCAAAAATCGGTCAAACCGAACAGTGTTCTACGGACCCGATGTGCTGGGTATAACGAAACTATCTGAATATGAATGAAGACTTACGGGAGTCATGTTGTCCATCTTGATGGCTGATGTATACATGAGCTCTGACTTCAAATGTTCTTTCAGGATGAGCAGAGGCGACTTGGTGGCGATCTCACACACGCCCTCGTACCATTCCATCGGCCAGAGACCTGATTTAAAGAAATATGAGTTTTTGTTTCTTATATATATTCGGATATTTATACATTTGTAAATTTATTGTGGACGGTTTTTCTCAATGCTGTTTGATTGATTTTTTCCCCCTAAAACTCGTCATATTCATAATCCCCTCAAACTAAATGCATGCAGTCTTGGGTTTTAGTTTCGAGTACGATTCAACTAATTAGGTCTAATATCTTAAGTTTATACAGATTTATCTAGTACCATTCCTGAAAAAATATTTTGAAGCTTTAAGGAAATTAACAAAACTCCGACCCTAAATCCTTACCCGAATCCGGCGTCGCGAACCCCAACAGTACACAGTACAGCCAGAAATCCCGAAACAGCTTCTGCAGCCTTGGTTTCGGGTCGCGGATGATGCCCGGGAGGCGTCGCACTATTTGGGCAATGACGGGAATGAGGAGCCCGAGATTGCCCGCGTTGCCCGATGCTTTGAGAACGCCCGACGCAGATTTCTCAGAGGCCCGCTTGCCCTCAAGACCTATAAATGGGTGGTAAGGGAATGGAGATAAATGATAAAGGGGTGTATTTTGATAGTGAGTGTGAAGTGGATTGGGAAAGTAGGTTATACTGTATAATAAAATATGGTACGAAGAGAGAAATTTATTGCTAAATTATATCTAATGTGTTGCTTTTAGTTTCTTTATTAATCATATGTTTTTTTTTCAAACTATAATTATTATTTTTTTTAATTGTCTTTTTCTATTTTTATGTTGCCTATTCTCAGTATAAATTCATGGCTATCCTACAGAGTTATACATGTACAATGTCTATCATAAATTGATAATATGTTTCGCTATTTGAAACCAAGCAAGATAACCTTCAGCGATAGTATTGAAACTGTGATAAGATTATTAAAATCAAATACAAATCGGTTACTGAAAAGTTAAATTGTAATGAACATGCAAACAGACTGGATAAGAAGATCAAACTTTCATCTTTGGACAATACTTCCAATATTTAGAACATTTTCAATCGAGGTGCTTAGTAGGGTATTAAGTTCTACACAAATTTAGAACAACGATACGCTCTTCTTAATGTATAATAGTTAAAGTTACAGAGCTTTTAAACTACTTACATGTATATTGAGTGTACTACAGATTATTACAATAATCGTTATATTAACCAATTATATTAAGTATAGAAAACCATTTAGTAACGTTTGTCATATAGCAATAAACAAATTATGGCCTTAATTAGTACATGCATCCAAATGTATGTTGATCATGGTGTAATTAAGTGTTCACCATAAGAAATGTTAACCACTTGAAAACCCAAAACACAGCAAGAATTAAAACACGATAAGCAACAGCGGTACAATATAAATATATCAAATTGTACCATTTCAATACTAGATTTGGATGTAATTATTTGAAGAAATAAATGTTTAATCTGTTAAATAAAACGAAATGAACGAAAGTATATTTCAATGATTGGGAAATTTCGCCAAAATTGTGTTGGGTTGATCACTGTGTTTCAGTGATAATTTCTCTAGAAATGGGTTTATTTTGCTCAATCTCTTTTGTTGAAATTAATAAAATACCGGGTAAATACATGTATATATTTTTCCCAATCAGCGAAAACTGTCTTGACTATTTTCTAAAACAACTGTACCCGATTGTTCTTTACGCTTGTCTTCTAAACCTATTAGACATCATGATAGTTTATAAACAATGAACATAAAATAAAGAGAAACGACAAACAATAAAATATTGAAAATATAGGTCTTAAATGTGAAAATATGTTTTTTTTTATCCACAAACATTCAAAATAAGGCATCTGTTTTATCAAATCATAATTGAAATCGTTTTTTTTTCAAAAGAACGCAACCTCTTTTTGTTGGGTTAATTTTACAGAGCTAGTTACGATTTGGCATGACCAAGTATGTGTAAAAAACTAACCCGCGGTCACGCAAGATAAATGCGACATACCCAGTCATATAGCAGTCATATATCTATATGTATGATAACCAAAACTTCATGAGAATGCATCATAGATATACCGCGGTACATTTATTTATTCAATATAAATATTCATCCTCTGAAGAAGGCCATTTAAGGTCGAAACATGTTAGGTAAATAAAATTCTAATCCTACATCTTTGTTGTGTTATTGTCAGTTTTTTTAAAAACTTCAAATATTTATCTAGCAAGGTGATAATGCACTGTGACACACGAAAGCAGAATAAGTGTAAGTGTTTACCTAGCTGCACGAAGAGTTCGAGCATGCGCCCCAGGAGGTCCAGCAGTTCCGCTTCACCCTGGATGTTGGCCGCAATGTTGGCGTAGGCGTTGATAACCGCCTCAGAAACGTGTCTGGGGAGAAACATTTTTTAATATTATATTTTAAGCTTGATTAATTAAAATTGTAATGGTATTATTTTAAAATATGTTTCAATTATTTGCCACAACGTTAGCGTAGGCGTTGATGACGGCCTCCGAAACGTGCCTATGGACAAATCATTTTTTGAATTGTTAAAGGTTAATTTTTTATTCTTTTTTGAATAGTTTGAAAATTGTTGGCCACAAAGTTAGTGTAGGCGTGAATAACCGCCTCCGTAACGTGCCTAAGCGAACGATAAAAAGCGGCTTTAGGTGAAGGAACATCCTTATACTCATGGTCTTCTAATCTCAAAGATCAGAGGTGCTGGGTACAGGATGCTTAAGGAACCTTATAAAATAATAGTTAACTTTTTGTCAAAGGGTAGTACCGGCGTTGTCAGCACTATCGAGTGGAATTTAGATAAAAAATAGATAGCAGAGTCCATACAGAAATTAGTGACTTATATAAAAGTCATCGCTTTAAACAACGTACCGATACTGGCTGCCATCCTGCAGCTGGCCTCCCTTGGCATAGGGTGCATTACTCTCTACGCTCACCTTGTTGAATATGCCCATCACCTGGTTGTGGACGTTCGGCTGTGTCAAATAAAAGAAAGCGAAAAATCAAATACTAATGATATGGGAGATCTTGAGGCTGCTATCTTGTTGCTTATGTTAAGAACACTTGATTCTCTACAATTAATTGAAATGTCTGTTTTGGGTGATAGGTGATATTTCGCTTGATGTACATGTATGGCCTATAAGTCTTCCTTTTCCAGAACAAACTGTAATGATTATACAAGCTGTAATGATTATACCTGCCCTTTTTTTCGATAAATTATCATGATAAACCTTTGCAAATCTGATATAATCAAAGACCGTCCCCAAACCCCCTTCAATACTTACACATCCAGCGATGATCATACAGCCCATCTGATCCACAATCAGCTTATCCAGATCGGACGCCGGTTTACAGAACCTTTGCTGGAAGATCTGCAGCACCGACTCGACGACCTTGGGCCGATCCATGAAGGCCACAGCCACGTGGCCCAAGGTCAAAATGGTGTTGACTGTGATCAGAGAGGGTTCGCGGTCCGACATCTCCGCGGTGTAGAGGCGGTTGGAGAGAGAGGCGAGGAAGGCTTGGACGCAGAGGGTGTCCACTTGGAGGCCCGCTTTTAAGGTCCTGTAAGACCAGATATATTATTCTATAAACATGTACATACATTTATTTATTTATTCGTATCAAGAACATATCTTGGCTGTATAGACGCGGTTGGAATGGAACGCAAGAAAGGCCTGTCTGCAGAGGCTGTCTATTTGTATGCGCGATAATGAATTTTTGTATACGAGTTGGAACAAAGAGTTAGAGAATATTATTAATAACTTCAAAGATACTTTGAGCAACGAGATTTCAACATTTCAAGCTCATTGATGGAAGTCGCAGCTTAGTTGTAGAGGGCACGCTTGTAAATATTAAGGCCCCGGATTCGATCTCGAGGTGGTTGCGGGAGATTCAGCTTGTGGGCTGACACCAACTTACAAAAACACAACGAGTTCTTTACCAATCCCGGAAATCTAACTTTGCTCATTGCTATAAAGTTTCGGACTTTCCTTTAAAAAACATCATGAACACGTACCTGCAGATATTCTCAATGGCTGCATCGCGAAGGTTGTCAGAAATGGCCTCCGCTTTGGCCTTTCTGTCACCTTTCTTGGTTGTACCCAACTGCGGACTCAGTCTAGAGAAGAAAAAGAATGAATACATTGTGATTGAAATAACATACAGTGTATTTGTATTATAAATATTGTTGATGGTTTATTTGTGCATATTTTTAAGTGTAAGAAGATTCTGTGATTATATAATCACAGTAAATATATGTAATTGCGATCCGAGTAAAAGGATGTGTCTGCCTTATACTTTTTTTTCACAGTCTTGCATAAAATTTTGAATCGCTTTATCATCTAGAAATGGACTTTGATGATTAAACAGGCCATCATACACCCCAATCATCAAGGTATAATGCAGTCAGGTTTAGAATTACGTAATTAATTCAGGTAGCATATTCTGAAAGAAGGAAGTGGGAGGAAACAGGAGAAACGAAAACACATGGACACTTTTGATATTCCCTACAGTTCAAAACGTAATAAACCCTAAAACAGAACAAAAACTACCATCATGATAAAATTAACTCAAAATGTATACCGTAAGTTTCGATATAAAATCGAAACCGGTGTGTGATCAGCAGCTCTGAAAAGAAGATCTACGATATACTGCGGGGTCAGACAAACTTAGAGAAAAAAACTAAGTCCCCTGACTAAACATAAACAATCCTATTTCGGATCAAACCATACTTCCATGACCAAAGCCAACAGCTTCAAAGTATATTTTTCGCTCTGTTTTCACTCTTTTCTAACTAAAACATTAAAACACACCTTTGGTTTCTGAATACACATCTTTGGTAATTTTTACCTATTCATTTGAGCAATATGAAGTAGTTTCACTGGTTTGCTGAAAAGAACATTCATATTTAAGTTTTATATAAACATAGGCATCAGAGATGCAAAGCCCCCAGCCTATGCAAAACATTTTTTATCACGAATATTTGTCAATAAAAAGAAGGTCAAAAGAAATATCTCTCACAAAGACTTTCTTACAACGTATTTCTCACAACTCTTTCTCACAACGTCCTCCTAACAACGTCTTTCTCACAACGTCTTCCCACAACGTCTTTCTCACACCATTGCCCTAACATATTCGTCCACATACGTAGTCCTCACAACGTCACAATATACGTGTAATCTTTCCCAAAATATCTGGAATTCGTTTCAGTTCAAACCAGGTAATTTCGACAATTTTTGGTCGATCAAACTCAAACCACGACGGTTCACATCTGCAATATATATTCTTACCCTGTGTGAGGTTGGAGCACTCTAGGACATAGGCTTCATACCAAAGTGCCGCGGACAAAGTTTTGTATAAATATCCCGAAATATCTCAAATTCGTCTAAGTTCAAACCCCCGTTATTTCGACAATTTTTGATCGATCAAACTGAAACTTCGACGTTGCACATCTGCAATATATATTTTTACCCTGTGTGAAGTTTCAGAACCCTAGAACAAATGCTTCATACGAAAGTGCCGCGGACAAAGTGGTGTATAAATATCCCAGAATATCTCAAATTCGTTTAAGTTCAAACCCGGTAATTTCGACAATTTTTTGGTCGATCAAACTGAAACCTTAACGCTGCACATCTGCAATATATATTCTTACCCTGTGTGAAGTTTCAGAACCCTAGAACAGAGGCTTCATACCAAAGTGCCGCGGACAAAGTGGTGTATAAATATCCCAAAATATCTCAAATTCGTCTAAGTTCAAACCCCCGTAATTTCGATAATTTTTGGTCGATCAAACTGAAACTTCGACGTTGCACATCTGCAATATATATTCTTACCCTGTGTGAAGTTTCAGAACCCTCGGACAAATACTTCATACTGAAATGCAGCGGACAAACTATTGTATCTCAAATGTTAACAGACGGACGGACAGACGGACGGACGGACGGACAGACGGACGGACGGACGCAATGGGGGATAGCAATAGCCCTCAGCCAAATTAGTTGGCTGGGGGCTAAAAAGCCTGCTTTTTCATAATTCTGTACATACATGTACATATAATGAACATTTCTACATGTAGTTTTATTTACCTTTACAATTCCTAACAAAATACAATTCATGCTGCATTCAAGTTCAGAGTTTACATGAATATACAGCAGATGCCATTTAATTTGGTTGGAAGTATTCTTCATAAATTATGTCACGGGTTAGTAGCTATCAATATCAAGTTAATGCTATGAATAATATGTATTTAAATATCATACATTGGTATTTGATTGGCTACGTTTACATGCACATGCATATCATTTTCAGGGCCATATTTTGATTTTCAAAAATAATTACAATGAAATCAAAGCAATGATAACATAATAATGAATTTTATATTATCCGACAATTTTAAGCTCACAGTAAGCTTTAAAAGGGTTTGGAAAAAAAGGATAGTTAACTATACAAAATTGATTTTTTAAGTACCAACATTATAAAGTATCCTTTTCCTTAAACTTCCATGACTTTGATCTGTTCGGAATTCAAAATCATTACCACGAAGCTGACTGTTTATATAATGCTGTAATCATCTATAAACAATCACGAAAGAGAGACAACCTTTCCTGAATAGCATAGAGAAGATCCATTGCAAAAATACAAGGAAGTATTTTATATAAAGAGAATGAAATTGACAGTAGAATATCTACACAATATATTGTCAAGATGCAGCTGCCTTCCTAGGTCACATTTAATAAATCGTTATTTGGTTTTATTATTTGATTTGTTGTTCAAACATGCACGATTTTATTTACAGATGTTCCCAAAGCTTAGGAAAATATTATGAAGCTGATTATTTCCCCTAAGCCAATCGATTCATACCTATCCGTTTCGGGCCAAGATATACTGTGGCTTTCAACAACCCTATTAGATTCGGAAAGAGGTGCAGTATTGTTAGTAAATTTGAAATCGAAATGGTTTACGTTGGGCACATTTTCTATTTTTATAGGTTCGATTCGTTAAGTTAGAATAAATTTGGAAAAGAAAATTCATAAATGGGGAAAATAGATAAAGCAACATACCCCTCCCCCTCCCGCTCCATTTGTATTATACCAAAACTTACGTAAACGCCCGCGGTCCGGCTCTTATAATTTGGCATACATACATTGTATAGCATTGAGGCCCTGATTTTTTTAAAGATCCAAACCTGATGGGGCTAATCAATGGAATCAGTTCATTAGCTAAGTCCATTGCATTACAGAACCCTATCCTCTTCCGCATCTCATCTTCAGATATCGCATTAATAGCAAACCAAGAAAACTACGCATTTGCTTGACTTAACAATTTTTTTCATTACACCAAAACAAAACAAAACAAAAAATAACCCTTAACTTCACTTACCGTTGTCCCTCGTCCGACACCGTAATGCTGAAGCCGCCAACTGTCCTCGAACCACTCGCTCCATCCGATGCAGCTCGGTATTTGTTTAGCTTATTTAGAACTGGTGACGGTTGAACGAGGAAATCGCGAAGGGTCTCGACGACCGAGGTAGCGAGGATTGGGAACATCTCGGCCAGTTTTCCCAGTGTCTAAAATGGTTATAATTGGGTAGGCTATATATTATACAGCATAGACATATTATTTATATTATTCGTATGATATGAAAAGAGACGCATATTCGTTGAGTTTATTGAGAACGGGCCATGGTTGGACGAGGAAATGAGTTTTGAACACTTCGGTCCCTACCACTTTGGCCCCTATCACTTCGGCCCCGATCGGACACTTCGGACCTTTTTGCAAACGACACTTCGGCCCCTCGTCAAGACACCTCGGCACCTAGTGAAAAGACACTTCGGCTTCTAGCTAAGACACCTTGGCCCCTCGCAAAATACATTTTGGTCCGTCGTTGGACAACTTGGCCCCTACTACTTCGGCCCCTTTCTAATTAAATACAATATTCATGTTTGCCATATTTAGAATGTGCCTTTGTAATTGCAATAATTATCATGTTCACGTCAATAAAAGAATGTTTGAGTAGCCCAATGCACCGTTACCTGTATGACGCTCAGCATGAGGGGATGATGCACCGAAATGGCCTTCATGTCATGTGGTGAACTGATCTTGTCCGTGATGCGTGTACAAAGCTTCTCCGCATCTGGGAAATATAGATTATTTAAGGTTATCATTATTGATATTCAAAAAGTCACAATGCTTCTAATCTCAAATCTTCTAACGGTTAGATCTCGTTGACTTCATTTAACAAACATGTTATACTTGATTATTTGATCTAACTATCTTACATATGCTTAATGTACGCGCGAAAATTAATGAATGTGAAATATACGAGAGGATAGAGAGAGACAGAAATCTGTTACTGAAAGACAACGTTTTTTTTCTATCTTTCAAAGTAAAGTGGCTAATGCAAGTAGCCGGAAAACAGATGTAGCAATGTACACATACCGGCATCATCTTGGATGGACCACGCCAGCAGATCGATACACGCCACATTGGTCCTTATATACAGCGCCAACGGGTTAAGTACATGTTTGTCGTCATGATGCGATGACTCATGGGGTGGAGGGCGCATGCTCGATTCTTGCACGTACATCTGTTTGATGAGCTGTTGCACTTCGTCTATGAAATCGCGGTCCAAGGCTGGAAGCAGATAAATGAGCTATAACTACGTACATGTATGTGTGATTGTAGTTTATAAAGGCAAGGAATAGTTTGATTAATCAGTTGTTGTTCTTTGTTGATGAAATCACGGTCCAGCGATGTAAGGGGAGGAAAAGAAAACATCAAAAATTATATCGATTAAGTTTCATTTGTTAATTCTTTTATCGGAACGCTTACTTTTTTCTTCATTGCCACCTTTTCGATAAGTTTGTATACAGATGTACATGACAAAAAATGGTATACAGTCAAAATAATATGTTAATTGATACAGTGCGATTCACCACACATTTTGCGTCGAAATTAGCAACTTCGTTCTTCTTAATATGCCTCACTTTTTAAACAAGCAAGAATCAGTAGCTGATGATGATGTGCTTTGAGATAATTATACATTTTTATATATTATATTATCATGTATCTTATACCTATAAGCTTTATCATACTTACACGTATTATCGCGCACAATGTCCCTCAGCATCGTAATCACGCACAGCCCCATGGTTTCGCTCAGTGATTTGTACGGGTATCGATAGTACTCGGCTGAATGTACCTAAAATCACCAGCAAAATCATTAACGTTTAGGATAAAGAACTAGGCCAGTCCATTAATTACAATATTGCAGAGTTTCGAGGGGCAGCCGAGTATCTATAGTACTCGACTGAATGCACCTTAAATAACGAGGCAAAATCATTAACGTATAGGATAAAGAACGAGGTCAGTCCATGAATTACAACATTGCACAGTTTGACGGACTGCCGAATATCTATAGTAATCGGCTGAATGCACCTACATGTAAAATCATCGGCAACATCATTTATATAAAACAATTGACAAGAACATTGTCAGTCCGTTAATTAAAATATTGAACGGTTCCGAGGAACAACCAAGAAACCTGTACAATGTTTTCATTAATGGAGTTACCTAGTTTTTTTTATAATACGACTTATTTTGACGGTCCATTATTTAAAATAACGGACTTTGAATACAATGGAACTGTAAACTATTTAGTTCAAAGTCAAAATTCAAGGCTAGGAAGGTTACATGCACTTGTAAGCATTCTAATGAGATACCATTTATATATTAAGAGTAGATTTTTACTCAAACAACAACCATTAATCTATTACTTGTGAATATACCTTAATTTCACAAATACTGCTACATTCAATAAACCTATTTATTTAATCAACATACATGTTTCTTATCGCACATCTATTTCAAAACACCTACTTTTCGCCATTTTGGTTTGGGTGCGGACTTTACAACTTTCTGAAAGTGAAACAAGTATTTAAGCTGATAAAAACTAAAATAATACATTACAATAGCATGGTAATCTAAATTTACATTACATCGCATTCAAAAACTAAATACAAACTGGTGGTTAACTATATTTAAATGTTCAATGTAACGTGCAAACATACATAAGCAAAAACTAATATACGTAAACATTTTTTTTCGGATTCCTACATTAAATTCAACCTCATGCATAAATAAAAATTATGTTGTAAGTAATTGCAACCATTTTAGACACAATATAAGCAATTTTCTTAAAGGATGCCTAAATACACATTATGTATACAATTCGGCTAAGCCATTCGGTTGATTATTAGAACACACTAAATATAAGATGCATGGGCAAATGCATACATTGTTGTCGCGATATAAAAATTGCAGCCTATCATAACTCAATACGTTGTACAAAAGGCCCTTACAACATAATACACATGTATATTGGGTGACAAAGTACAAACGAGTCTAGGCATGGGAGACAAACGACAGAACTTTCGACAACAGGCAAGGACTTAAAAAAGTATTTTAAGTACAAAGAAAATAAAGACAAGAATAATAAATTAAGATATGCAAACCAAGAAAAAGAAGGAAACTGAAAAGAAAATATTAGAGAAAATTAGGAATGAGACATACCTGATAGACTTCCCTTGCCATAGCGTCCAGCATTGAATGCATTTCTTTCCCGCACAAGACTTTGGCCTGAAACAGAAAATATTTTTTATATGATACATGTAGCATGTGTATCTTGTTCGCTAAATATTCAAGTGCTCATCAGTATTGTAAAACACCATGAACCTGATATTGGTTTACGCTATACAAAAACCGCTAATAAATAAATAAATACAGTAGAATCTCGTTAAGTTAAACATGGTTCACTCGAAATTCTGGTTAACTTGGGGTGATTTCAAAGTCCCATCAATTATATAGTTGGCATTATGAACCCCAATTAACGCGAATTATAACATGATGCAAAAGTTTTTTTCTATATTTCTTTGTAAACTGAACTCGTGTGTTAATATGTAGTGAAATCAACGGTAAAACTTGATCATGTCATT